>CAUYON010013861.1:0-15239 GCA_963573935.1 Arctocebus calabarensis
CCTGTAGTCCCAGCTACTTGGGAGGTGGAGGCAGGAGACTCGCTTGAGCCCAGGAATTGGAGGTTGCTGTGAGCTGTGATGCCACAGCACTCTATCCAGGGTGACAGCTTGAGGCTCTGTCTCAAAAAAAAAAAAAAAAAAGGCTTCCTGCCACTACAGAGCTGCAGAGGAGGAGGGGCCCGCTGCATGCCACTCCCAGCTTCCCTTCAGGTCCCCAGGAAAAGTGAGCAAGAAGGGCCCTGGATCTCCCTCTTTGGCGTCAGAGGTTTCCCAGAGGAAGGTCTGGAGTAAAAGGGCAGTGGATGAAACAACAGGGCAGAAGCTGACCTGGAGGACGTGCTCACCTGTATCAGACAGTTGCGGGCCCCTGAGATGCACGCGTCCTCTGAAGCTGCTACCACTGCCCACAGCTGAGTTTATGCATCACAGCAATAGACCTGGGCTTGGAGAAGGAAATGGCATTCTGGTGCACCAACAGCACACAAGGATCCGGGGGGTGTGAGGCCCCGGCCACGTGAGACTGTAGCACCTCACGACCTTCCCATGCTTTGTCCCCATCTGCGGCAGGAACTGCTCCTCTGCCGGTACCCAGCATAAATGCACAGCCGAAGAGACAGAGGTCACACGTGGCCCTCCTGGAGTCTGCTGCAGTGGCCCTCTCTATGTCCCCTGAGTATGGAGGAAGGCAGCTCCCCAGCCCTCCTCCTCTGCTGCTGCCACCTGAGGTCACTCCCCTTCCCCTGTTTTCTTCCTACAACCCTTGCGTGTCTACCACATAACTTAAAATAAAGCTTGGTTATGGCTCCTTTACGTGAGTCTCACGTGTCTGTGCTTTATAAGTCAAGTGTAGAAAGAGTATTGACTTGTATGAGTGGTTACAGATTTAACTGATTAAAGTGCCCCATGGCCCACCAAATGGAGTGCTGAAAGCAGCACGGATCAAGGGCTACAGGTCTGAATATCAAACAGGATAAGCCCAGGGTCAAGTGGACCCAGGAGAGGGGGAGACAGGCAGACGCATCCCTACCTGTGGGGCTACTTCCCACCCACCTCTCGGACTGGGCTGGATACTCCACAGAGGGCTTTTAAACGCGGCCTTACATGTGTTTATTTTCAGACTTAGGCAAATCGCTTACACATACTCACATCTCACCTAGACAGCATGAGCCTACCACCAAGTTTCGAGGGCTGGGGAAAACAGGGGCAAAAACTCACTTCTTTGTAATCAGTTCACGAACTCTGAGAAGTGACTTAGTCCTGATTAATTATTATCATCCTGCTTAAAAGAAGCAAAGTATATATATCTTCCATTTTTCAAAAATTAGGAATAGGAGGGGAACTATTTGCAGGAGAGATAAAATTCATTTAATTTAATTTTATTTTTTGAAGTTTTTGGCTGGGGCCGGGTTTGAACCCACCACCTCCGGTATAAGGGGCCGGTGCCATACTCCTTTGAGTCACGGGCACCGCCCAAACTTCATTTTATTTTATTTATAAAATAATGCTAAAAATTTCACATACTGAAATTTTTACTTATACTGAGTCCTAATACAGTACACTGTTTTTTTGTTTGTTTTTGTTTGTTTTTTTGCAGTTTTGGGCTGGGGCTGGGTTTGAACCCGCCACTTCCAGCATATGGGGCCGACACCCTCCTCCTTTGAGCCACAGGCACCACCCCTAATACAGTATACTTTTATAAGTAAGAAATAGGCATAAAGATCTCAAATAATTTGCCTGAAGCCACCAAGTTGTTAGTGACAGATATTGGGTATAGACAAGCCTGACTTTAGTGTAAACCACTGCAAATATCAAGCCACTAGAGTTACAGTTCCACCTGAAAAGGACCGAAACTATGTCTCCAACTCCACTCAAGTGCTGAAAATGCCACCCGTGTAAACCACATCACTTTACACATAGTGGAAAGAGGCAAGCCCTTGGCATTGTTCTCTCCTCTTTGTCTCAGTTTGTTGGAGTATTTATTGAGGAATGACTCTAAGCTAGCCCCTGTGCTGTGAGTTCTGGGCCTGGGGAAGCAAAAGGCAAGTCTTTTTCTGGAGGAAAACACAATCCAGAGAAGGGTAAGCAGTGACAACTCGAAGCTGGACGCGGTAATCTGTAATTCCAGAACTCTGGGAGGCCAAGGCAGGAGAGTCATTTGAGGTCAGGAGTTCAGGATCTGCCCGAGCAACAGCGAGAGCCTGTCTCCCTACTAAGAATGGAAAACCTAGGCGGGCGTTGCGGTGGGAGGAGTCCGGGAACTAGGGGGGCTAAGGCAGGAGGATCACTTGACCAGGAGTTTGAAGTTGTGAGCTAGGCTGAGGCCATGGCACTGTACCCAGGGTGATATGGTGAGACGGTCTCAAAAAATAAAATAAAATAAAATAAAATAAAATAACAAGTTGAAGAGTACACACTAGAGGGAGATCTAACCTAAGCTGGGAAAGTCAGCTGAGCCTTGAGCTAGAAGTTAGAGGAGGAGGAGGAAGCACCAGCCGGGTGGTGTGATGAAGGGCTATTTTCAGGCTAAGTTAGAAACAGCCCAGGGTGGGGAGGGAAGAAAAAGGGAGCTGGAGTGAGTAGGACCCTCCACAGAACACGTGGCTCTCAATAAATACCTACTGGATAAATGAATGAATTGAATGTATAAAACAAACGCTTACTGGCTGAATCTGAGATGCGCTGAAGCTTGGTTCTTCAGCCTCACAGCAAGGCCGTCGGTGGCAGAGGCTCAGGCGAACACACTCCTGACCACGTGTTCCACACAGCTCCTGCCAGTGGGAGCAGCTCGCTGCTAGTTTCAGTGCCTGCTGTCCTGGGGCTTGCCCTGGATGTGGAGGCCCCTCAACACACACTAACTTTACCCCTCAGAAAAGCTGGATCCTAGTGTAAAATATGCAGCATCATGAAGAAAACAGGTTCTGAGGAGGTCTGTCCAGGGTTCAAATCCCAGCGTGGCCATTTACTGGGTGCGTGCTCCTGGACAATCCTTTTCACCTCTCTGAGCCTTGATGTCTTCATCAGGAAAACAGGGCCAGCCACAGTGCGTGCCTCACAAAGTGGTAGGGAGGGAAAGATGCTTGGCGGAGTCTGAAAAGGTTAAGGAGCCCGACCTTCAGACGAGGAGCATGAAATCTAGTGCTGAACGAGACTAGCAGTGTGTGGAGCCAGGTACCCGAGGTTCACACACACTCAGCATTGGCAAAATGCAAACCGGTGGCTCCTTCTAGAAAGAACACGTACAGGTGAGAACGTGGAACGCCCTTGTCATCAGCATCTCCGTTTGTCTGCTGAGGATTTGCATGACACTTACAAACAGTACAGAGTTTTTTCTTGGTAATGCGAATTATTTAATGATACAAAGGTTTATCTCTTTGTTTCCTAGGAAGCTAAAAAGGAAAAGTGAAGTGAGGAAATGGAATTGAGAAAAAGAGAGAATAGGACGGCGCCTGCGCCTCAGTGGTTAGGGTGCTGGCCTCACCCTAACCGCTGTGGGTGGCGGGTTTGAACCCAGCCTCCGCCAAACTGCAACAAAAAATAGCTGGGCGTTGTGGCGGCACCTGTAGTCCCAGCTACCTGGGAGGCTGAGGCAAGAGAATCACCTAAGCCCAAGAGCTAGAGGTTGCTGTGAGCTGTGACACTACAGGACTCAACTGAGGGTGACAAGGTGAGACTCTGTCTCTAAAAAAAAAAAAAAGAAAGAAAAGAAAAAGACAGACTGATTTGACCAAAATCTTCAGGCTTTTGATTCTGTGAGTGAGTAAACATGACTCTTTCTCCTTTCCTACTGTTTTGAGTGAAAGAATCTGACACAAAGTCCAAGTCTGAAAATGGTGTATTATTTTATTAATAGAAACTTAAGTTTTCCTGACCTCCAATAAATGCATGACAAGTCAGTATACAGGATAGTGATAGACAGGGTGCTAGACAACCCACAGACCTGTGAGGGGTCTGTGATTGTGAGCTGCTAATATTACTTTGGTAGTAATGATGGTCGCTGTTTTCTGGGTAGACCACCACCAGCAATGACCTACTCTCTGTCTTTAAAAGGAGTAAGTCATCAGACCACTTATTTTTTAAATACGGGAGTCTCTAACATTAATCAGGGAGATACTCCTTGTGCAAAATTTGTGAAAAATAAAATTATTTTGTAAATACAGAAATAAAGGGAGTAAGCATAGTCCAGAAACGTCATTTTTCAGCCTATGTGGTCCACTGGGAAGACTTACAGCAAGGACACAAAGTTAGGTGACTGATTTCTCAATAAAAAAATCCTGGTCCAGCCTAGTGGCTCATGCCTGTAATCCCGGCACTTTGAGAGGCCAAGGTAGGAGGATCGCTTGAGACCAGGAGTCCAAGACCAGCCTGTAAAACATCACAAGACCCTGTCTCAACAAAAATGAAAGTGAAAAAATCATCTAGGTGTGATGGCACACACTTGTAGTCCCAGCTACTTACTGGGAAGGCTGAGGCAGGAGGATCACTTGAGGCCAAGAGTTCAAGGTTGCATTGAGCTGTGATAATGCCACTGCACTCCTGTCTGGACAACAGAGCCAGACAGACCCAACCTCTTAATGTCTATCACATTTCCAAAGTGGAAAGATTAAGTTGTTCTGAATCAGGTCTTTGCATCAAAATGATGTAGAACTTTTCTTCCCCCAGTTCTGCAGTCATGACACTCCTCTAGCAGCATCAGGGTAGGCACAGGTTTTGCTCCAATTTTTATAGAAACATGATTCCAAATCCTGAAACACCTAAATTGACTAGTCTTAAAGCCTGGAGGCAGAGGCTGTAATCAATTGAATTCTCCAGTAGTTAGAGTTTTAATCGGAAAAATCCTTTAACTTTCAATTCCTGTGGCTGACAATCTTTCAGTCACTGTGTTAATTCCCTCTGCTCTTCTGTCACTGCTCTATCACCGAGGAGCAGTGTGACTTGCACATGTTACTTAATGTGACAATTACAGATGACCATGGAACTAATTGCTGTGAATTTAGCAATTTATTTTATTTATTTATTTATTTTATTTTTTTTGAGACAGAGGCTCAAGCTGTCACCCTGGATAGAGTGCTGTGGCATCACAGCTCACAGTAACCTCCAATTCCTGGGCTCAAGTGAGTCTCCTGCCTCCGCCTCCCAAGTAGCTGGTACTACAGGCACCCGCCATGATGCCCGGCCATTTTTTGGTTGCAGCCATCATTGTTGTTTGGCAGGCCCGAGCTGGATTCGAACCTGCCAGCTCAGGTGTGTGTGGCTGACGCCTTAGCCCGTTGAGCCACAGGCGCTGAGCCAAATTTAGCAATTTAAAACAACTCACATTATCTTACAGTTTCCATGTGTGTGCCAGAGTACACACACTCACTCTTACACATACACACACCCCTAGGTATGGGCAAGCTCCCCAAATAATCTAAAGGCTCATCTCAGGAATCAGAGTAGGTAACATTTGAGCAAGATGTTGAACAGTAAAAAAACACCACCAAGGGCAGTACCTGTGGCTCAAAGGAATAGGGCATTGGCCCCATATGCCAGTGGTGGCGGGTTGAAACCCAGCCCCAGCCAAAAAAAGAAAAGAAAAGAAAAACACCACCAAGAACCATCATGAGTTACTTAGTATATAGATTGAAATGAATTAAGTTTTACTCCTCAATACACAGGATAGAAAAAAACTCTGAAACAGCTTTCCTCAAAGTATGCTAACATCTATAAAATGTAGAACTTACAACCCATATTTGAATATTAATGATTAAATCAAAATTATAAAGTAGGTATCAAGTGGGCTGACTGCAAAGTACATTTTAAATTTCCTGACAACATGGGTGGTGGTTCAATTTTCCACCACTTACTAATGCCAAGTCTTGGTAGTAACCAGCCAAGGAACAGAATCAGAGGAAGAAAGAAGGAGAAGCATCACCTAATTGTTTAGGACTCATAGGACTGGGGCTGCCTGCACAGATAATCTGTCTGAGAGCGCCCTGGGACTGGAACTGTCTAGATAGGACACAAGATCACTCTGCTAGGTTCAGCTTTGTCCTTGTTGAAAACCAGTCACAAGTAAGAAGTTGCCTCCTTTCCATAGAACTCTCATAATTCAACAATAGGCAACTCAATTGAAAACCCAATTTTTTTTAATGGGTAAAGGATTGAATAGGCATTTCTCCAAAGAAGATATACACATCCCCAAAAAGTATACAAAAAAATGCCCAACATCTCTAGTCAGGAAAGACATGCAAAATAAGATGATTATGGGCTACTGCACACCCACTAAAATGGATAAAACAATATAACAGAAAACAACACAAGTTGACAAGAATGTGGAGAAATTAGAACACTGATACATTGCAGGTATGAATGCTGAATGGTACATTCACCATGATAAACAGTTGGATAGTTCCTCAATAAGTTAAATATAAAATAGGTATGACCCAGCAATTATACCCCTAGATCTATATCCAAAAGAACTGAAAACAGGTAATCAAACAGTTGTATAAAATGTTCACAGCAGCACTATTCACAACAGACAAAAGGTAGAAACAACACAGATAGCCACCATTTCAAGACCAAATAAACAAGCTGAATGCCTGTAGCTCAGTGATTAAGGCACTGGCCACATGCTCCGGGGTTAGTGGGTTCAAACTCAGCGCGGGCCTGCTAAACAAACAAAAAAAATAGCAAGGTGTTGTGGCAGGCATCTGTAGTGCCAGCTACTAGAGAGGCTGAGGGAAGAGAATCACTTGAGCCCAAGAGTGTGAGGTTTCTGTGAGCTATGACACTATAGCACTCTATGGAGGGTGACAAAATGAAACTCTGTTTCCATAAAAAAAAAAAAAAAAGGCCAAATAAACAAAATGTGGCCTATACATACAATGAAATACTACTCAGCCATAAAAAGAAATGGTAAATAGATGAATAAACTGCAGGCCAAATAATAAAAGTATAAACCAAAATCATAAGATTCAGATAAGAACTGCATACAGACAGGTCTTTCTCAAATGGTAAAAGTGAGACAAAGTTTCCCATGATTTGTAATAGCAAAGATGGACTCACTGAACCTTTTGTAAACTTGGAAGTTGAATGAAATTTTCTGAAATCAGTGAAGAATTAGTCATTCAAAAGTTCATTTGGGGAAGGTGGAGGCAAGATGACCGACTGGAGTCAGCTTTCCACAGAGGCTCCCATCCAGAAGGAGAGTTAAAGGACAGAAGTTTACCAAGTAAGCTGATGGTTTGGAGCTGTGGCAAGAGAGAAGGTTGAAGAATGCACATTGACACTTTTGAGGCAAGCTGCAACCCCAAGGAAACAAACAATAGGTACAAAATTCATCACCAAGCAGACAGAAATCCCCTCCTCTGAGAACGGAGGGGAGAACAGCTTGCAATATACTTTATACAAACAAGTGAGCAGAGTTCAGATCTCCTATTTCATCCCACGGAAGAGACCCTCTAAAAACCCGTACTCCTTCCCCAGAGAGGACCTACTAGTGGGCCATGGCACTCTCCTTCTAGGCATAAAACTGTATATATTCTCTACCTGCAATTCTGAACACCTAGCATGCCCCCCCCCCACTTTTGCCCTGAGGTCTGGAGGCCTGACCCCTATGGAGTCCAGATTCTTGGGCATCTTCTTGAGAGGTATGGACAAGGCATGGGCTGTTGCAGGTCTGTGCTGATTCTGCAGCACAGGTGTAAGGACAAGACAGTGGACTGGGGAAGCCGTATGAGGGGAGAGGTGGTACCCCACAGCACAGAGCAGCAGCAGCAGCGATGGAAACAATAGGGCTCACACCCCTGGGGAAATTTTGAAGAGACATTCCCTGCCTCTCTGGGCAACCAGGGGAAGCCAGGCATCTTCTCTGGTGGCAAGCCACAGGTGGAACAGATCTGGGGTGGAAATGCAGGCCCTGTGAGCAAAGGTATGCCTGAGACGGTACCTGCCTGGGCAGAGTGCAGTGGGGACAGCAACTAGAATACGAAGAGATGGCTGGCATACTCCCAGGGTGGGGCTGAGTCAGAAGTGCTGCTCTAGTAAGCCTAAGAAGCACCTGGCTCCCAGGGGATAATAGCTGAGACAAAAGCAGGTGGGGCAACTGCTCCAGCCCAGGGAGAAGCAAGAATTGAGAGCTGAGTGTGAGCTCTAACTGCTCCCACCTCAACACAGAGTGCAGTGAAGACAAAGACGCCAGCTCCAGGCAGCAGCACAGACCAGGGCTGAGTCTCAGTTTCTGTGAACTCAAACAGTACCTGGCCCACAGGGGAATATAGCCAGGATACAAACACAAATTATGCAAAAATATAAGTGTGAGCAACATCAATCAGGGTGGGGCTGCAACTGAGTGAATCATCCCAGCTTCCAGTAAGCACCCAAGGTTGTCAGGCCTCAGCACCCCGTGCCAGATAGTGGCAGAGTGTGGCAGCCTGGCCGAGGAGACATAGATCTCCCTGTGTCTCAGGCAGGCACAAACTCCTGGAGCATCCATTCATTGGAGGGAACTGGGTCACAGCCTTGTAGGATTACCAGTGACTGGGTGTGACAGGTGCAAGGTGGGGAAGGAGGCATCAACCTTCCCAGATTAATTCATTTTCTGGGTGGGTCCTTCTGATTCCACAGAGCACCAGAGTGAGTCATACTTGAGCTGCCAGCAGACCCCTGCTATCTAGTAGCCAGAGACCTTTTGAACTCTCCCACTTGAGACTGGGTGCTGACTGGGACAATTGATCTGGATCTCTTGAACTGGGCCAATCACCCAAGGACTATCCAAAGTGGTATCCTTGGTGTGTGGTTATGGGAAAGTTTGATTTTCCTTTTCCAGTTGTTGCCCAGGGGCAGGGGGATGGGATGACTTAATTTCTGGTATTTCTCCACAGCTGAGACTTCAACCCAGAGTAACTGATTCACTAGGATAGGACAGAGACCAGCTGAAAACAAGACACAGCCACTTAGCCCCACCACACCAAGGAGGTCCCCAGTATCTCAGGCCGTAGCACTGTACAGCTCCTTTGCAAAGCTCTAAGGGAAAAGGTACAGATACCAGTCCCAGCTCTTGGGCAAAGGGCTGGTTAATCATTACTCCAGGAGCCCCCAACCCAACTTCACCTTATTTGCTCATCTAGCCAAAGGTGTAAAATAATCATGGAAAATAATCATGGGGCAGAATCAGCAGAAAAACTCTTGTAACATGAATAACCAGAGTAGATCAACTCCCCCAAGGAAAGACATTGCGGACACAACAGAAGATCCCATTCATAAACATATGCCTGAGATGTCAGAAATCGAATTCAGAATTCAGATAGAAAATAAGATTAATATTAAGAATGGAGGTAAGTTGGAATTAGAAATTCAAGGAGCATTTCAAAGTTGTCTCAAGAATTCAATGAATTCAAAGACAAAATCACCAAAGATTTTGACACATTGAGACAAGAAATTGCAGCCCTCAAAAATCTGAGAAATATAGTAGAATCCCTCAGTAACAGAATGGAGCAGGCAGAAGAAAAGATTTCTGACATTGAAGACAAAGCTTTTGAATGCTCCCAAGCAGTCAAAGAGGAAGAGAAGTGGGGAGCAAAAATGGATCATTCTTTCAGAGAGCTCTGGGATAATTCGAAGACAACTAATATTCGCCTTATAGGAATTCCTGAAGGTGATGAGGTTGCTTCAAAAGACCCAGATGCTCTACTTCATGAGATAATGAAGGAGAAATTCCCAGACAGGCCAAGAGATTCTGAAATTCAGATGGCAGACAGTTTCAGAACCCCAGCACAACTCAATCCAAATAAGACAACTCCTAGTCACATTATAATTAACTATGCCAAAGTTAACATGAAGGAGAAAATTCTGCAAGCAGTCAGACATAAGAAAACTATAACCTACAAAGGGAAGAATATTAGAATGACTGCAGATCTCTCTGCTGAAACCTTTCAAGCTAGAAGAGGGTGATCATCAACATTTTTGTTCTTTTTTTTGCAATTTTTGGCTGGGTTTGAACCCTCCACCTCTGGCATATGGGGCTGGTGCCCTACTCCTTTGAGCCACAGGCACCAAGGATCCTTTATCCAGCTAAACTGAGTTTCATTTATGATGGAGAAATTAAATACTTTAATGACATTCAAAAGTTGAAGTAATTTGCCATAACTAAACCATTTACTATCTCTCCAGGATATTCTCAGACTATCCTCCATAATAAACAGCACAATCCTCCACCACAAAAGTAAATTCACTCAGAAACTTTTGATCAAATTCCAATTTCCACAGTAGAGAAAGGATTAAAAATGTCTACTGGACTTTTTTTGAAAAATTCGATACCCCAAATTCTACCAGACTTATCAATATTTACCATTAATGTGAATGGCTTAAATTGTCCTCTAAAGAAGCACAGGTTGGATGACTGGATACAAAAACCCAGGCCAGATATGTGCTGCATACAAGAATCTCATCTTACCTTAAAAGATAAATATAGGGTGACGGGTTAGTCATCTATTATTTCAGACAAATGGAAATCAGAAAAAAGCAGGTGTTGTAATTTTATTCACAGATACAATAGGCTTTAAACCAACAAAAGTAAGGAAAGATAAGGATGGTCACTTCATATTTGTTAAGGGTAACACTCAATATGATGAGATTTCAATTATTAATATTTATGCACCCAACTAGAATTTACCTCAATTTATAAGACAGACTCTAATAGACATGAGCAACTTGATTTCCCCCAGCACCATAATAGTCAGAGATTTTAACACTCCTTTGGCAGTGCTGTATAGATACTCCAGTGAGAAGCTAAGCAAAGAAATTTTAGACTTAAACTTAACCATTCAACAATTGGACTTAATATACACCTACAGAACATTTCACAACGCCCGGCCATTTTTTTGTTTTGGTTGCAGCCGTCATTGTTGTTTGGTGGGCCCGGGCTGGATTCAAACCCGCCAGCTTAGGTGTACGTGGCTGGCACCTTAGCCTGCTGAGCCACAGGCGCTGAGCCTGTTTCAGTCTTCTATGGGTCGCCAGCCAGTTCACCTAGCACCATTTGTTAAATTTTCCCCATTGAATGTTTTTAATTGGCTTGTCAAAGATCAAATAACGGTAGGTAGCTGGGTTGATCTCTTGGTTCTCTATTCTGTTCCATACATCTATCTCTCTTTTTTTGTGCCAGTACCATGCTGTTTTGATCACTACTGATTTATTGCATAGTCTGAGGTCTGGTAGCGTGATTCCTCCTGCTTTGTCTTTATTTCTGAGTAATGTCTTGGCTATCTGAGATTTTTTCTGATTCCATGTAAAAAGAAGTATTATTTTTTCAAGATCTTTAAAGTATGACAGTGGAGCTTTAGTAGGGATTGCATTAAAATTGTGTATTGCTTTGAGTAGTATGGACATTTTAACAATGTTGATTCTTCCCAGCTATGAGCATGGTATATTTTTCCATTTGTTAACATCGTCAGCTATTTCTTTTCTTAGAGTTTCATAGTTCTCTTTATAGCAATCTTTCACGTCCTTTGTTAGGTAAACTCCCAAATATTTCATCTACTTTGGCACTACTGTAAATGGAATAGAGTCCATGTCTGTTTTTTCAGCTTGAATATTGTTGGTATATATAAAGGCTACTGATTATTGATTAAATAACCTGAGACACTGCTGTATTCCTTGATCACTTCTAAGAGTTTTGTAGTAGAATTCCTGGTGTTTTCTAGATATACAATCATATCACCTGTGAAGAGTGAAAGTTTGATCTCTCCTGACTCTATATGGATACCCTTGATCACCTTTTCTTCCCTAATTGTGATGGCTAAGGCTTCACTTGAGCCCAGGAATTGGAGGTTTTGCTGTGAGCTGTGATGCCACGACACTCTACCCAGGGCGACAGCTTGAGGCTCTGTCTCAAAAAAAAAAAAAAAAAAAGACTGAAACAAGACCCACACCTTTCACCATTAACTAAGATAGAGTCTCACTGGATTAAAGATTTAAACTTAAGACATGAAACTATAAAAATACTAGAAGAGAGTGCAGGGAGAACACTTGAAGAAATTGGCCTGGGAAAATATTTTATGAGGAAGACCCTCCGGGCAATTAAAGCAACACCAAAAATATATTACTAGGACCTGATCAAACTAAAAACTTCTGCACAGCCAAGAACACAGTAAGCAAAGCAAGCAAACAGTCCTCAGAATGTGAGAAGATATTTGCAGATTATGTCTTTGACAAAGGTTTAATAACCAGAATCCACAGAGAACTCAAACTATTAGCAAGAAAAGAACAAGTGATCCCATCTCAGGGTGGGCAAGGGACTTGAAGAGAAACTCCTCTGAACTCTGAAACTTCTCTGTGCATGCCTACAGACATATGAAAAAATGATCATCATCCTTAATCATCAGAGAAAGGCAAATCAAAACTACTTTGAGATATTATCTAACTCCAGGAAGATTAGCCCACATCACAAAATCCCAAAACCAGAGATGTTGGCGTGGATGTGGAAAAAAGGGAACACTTCTACATTGCTGGTGGGAATGCAAGCTAATATGACCTTTTTGGAAAGAAGTTTGGAGAACACTCAAGGAACTAAAAGTAGACCTACTGTTCAATCCTGCAATTCCTCTACTAGGTGATCAAAAATTATTTTACAACAAAGACATTTACACTGGAATGTTTATTGTAGCCTAATTCATAATTGCTAAGTCATGGAAGGAGCCCTTGAATGGATTAATAAATTGTGCCCATCAACCCATGAATGGATTAATAAATTGTGGTATATGTACACCATGGAATATTATGCAGCCTTAAAAAAAGTTGGAGACTTTGCCTCTTTCATGTTTACATGTAGGCATCCTCAAACTTTTTAAACAGGGGGCCAATTCACTGTCCCTCAGACCATTTGCGGGCTGGACTATAGTTTTTTTAAAAAAAACTATGAACAAATTCCTGTCTGCACATATCTTATTTTGATGTAAAAAACAAAATGGGAACAAATACAATTCACTGCTGCATGTGGCCCACGGGCTGTAGTTTGAGGACCCCTGTTACATGGATGGAGCAGGAGCATATTCTTCTTAGCAAAGTATCTCAAGAATGGAAAAAAAAGTATCCAATGTTACTCAGACCTATTATGAAACCAATTTATAGCTTTCATATGAAGGCTATAACCCAATTATAGCACAAGAATATGGGGAAAGGGGTAAGGGAGGGGAGGGGAGGGGGGAGGATGGGTGGATGGAGGGTAACTGGTGGGACCACACCTATGGTGCATCTTAGACCATGTGAAATTTACTAAGTACATGTGAAATTTACTGAGTGTAGAATATAAATGTCTTAACACAATAACTAAGAAAATGTGGTGAAGGCTATGTTAACAAGTTTGATGAAAATATTTCAGATTGTATATAAAACCAGCACATTGTACCCCATGATTGCATTAATGTACACAGCTATGATTTAATAAAAAATAAATAAATAAGTCATACATCATGATCAAGTAGGTTTCATCCCAGGAATGCAAGGCTGGTTTAATATATGTAAATCCATAAACATTATTCACCATATCAAGAGAAACAAAAACAAAGCCTATATAATCCTCTCAATAGATGCAGAAAAACTATTTGATAGAATCCAGCATCCTATTCTAATTAGAAGAGTTTACGCATAGGTGGCACATTTCTTAAACTGATTGAAGCTATCTATGACAAACCCACAGCTAATATTTTACTGAATGGAGTTGAACTGAAAGCTTTTCCACTTAGAACTGGAACCAGATACGGTTGTCCTCTGTCACCATTAGTATTCAACATAGTGCTGGAAGTTCTAGACAATACATTTAGGCAGGACAAGAAAATAAAGGGCATCCAAAAGGGAGCAGAGGAGGTCAAACTCTCCGTCTTTGCTGATTATATGATCTTAGACTTAGAGAACCCCATATTCTCAACCACAAGACTCTTGGAAGTCATCAAAAAATACAGTAATGTCTCAAGATATACAATCAATGTCAGCAAATCGGTTGCCTTTGTATACGCCAATAACAGCCAAGATGAGAGTCTAATTAAGAACACAACTCCCTTCACCATAGCCCCAAAGAAAATGAAATACCTAGGAATTTACCTAACGAAAGAGGTGAAGGACCTCTATAAAGAAAACTATGAAACCCTAAGAAAGGAAATATTAACAAATGGAAGAACATACCAAGGTCATGGCTGGGAAGAATCAACTTCCCAGAGCAATCTACCGATTCAATGCTGTCCCTATTAAAATACCAACATCCCATTTTCAAGACTTGGAAAAAATGATTCTGCGTTTTGTATGGAACCAGAAAAAAACTCATATAGCTAAGGCAGTTCTTAGTCATAAAAACAAAGCTGGGGGCATCAGCATACCAGATTTTAGGCTGTACTACAAGGCCCAAGACAGCATGGTACTGGCACAAAAATAGAGACAAAACTACCCTGGCCAAACTGCAACAAAAAATAGCCAGGCGTTGTGGCAGGCACCTGTAGTCCCAGCTACTCAGGAGGCTGAGGCAAGAGAATCGCCTAAGCCCAGGAGTGGAGGTTGCTGTGAGCTGTGATGCTATGGCACTCTACAGAGGGAGATAAAGTGAGACTCTGTCTCTATAAAAAAAAAAAGAACCTCACAACAGTTCATTTATTTTTAACCTCAAAACAATCCAAGATGTCTCTTAACAAAAATGGCCATCAAATGTCTATACAAGAGTTATCTTCTCCCACATAAGGACAAATTTAGGAACATTTTAAATGGTTGCAGGCTACATTTTAACATTTAGGCAATAAAGTGTCTGCAATTACATGTAATATTTTCCCATTACTAAGATTTTCCCATTTTTCCCATTTTGCCTAAGATTTCAAAAACTAAACAAGTAGAAAACACTGGGATATCTGATTGTCACGTGGCTCCTTTGAATAAATTTTTTGTTGTTCAATACAACTTTTCCTCATTTCTTTTCTTTTTTTCTTTTTGAGACAGGGTCTCTGTCATCCAGAAATAAGTACATTGGCGAGACCATAGCTCACTGCAGCCTTGAACTCCTAGGCTCAAGTGATCCTCCTGAGTAGGTCGGACTATAGGCATGTGCCACAAGCCTGGCTAATTTTTAAATTTCTTGTAGTGATGAGGGTCTCACCATGTTGCCTGGGCTGGTCTCAAACTCCTGGCTTCAAGTGATCCTCTCATCTCCTGCCACATAAGTCACCAGGAGTCCAAGTGTGTGCCACTGCCCAGCTTTTGGTGCCAAAGCAATCTGCAGTATG
>CAUYON010013864.1:0-10487 GCA_963573935.1 Arctocebus calabarensis
AATAATATTTAACATGAATAACATTTTTATGAAAATAAATACATCACTCAAGAATGGAAGAAAAAGTATCCAATATATACAGCCCTACTATGAAGCTAATTTATAGCTTTCATATGAAGGCTATAATCCAATTATAGCACAAGAATATGGGGAAAGGGGTAATGGAGGGAGGGGAAGGGGAGGGTGGGTAGAGAGAGGGTAAATGGTGGGATCACATTTATGGTGCATCTTAGAAGGGACAGGTGAAACCTACTAAATGTAGAACACAAATGTTTTCACACAATAAACGAGAAAATCCCATGAAGGTTATGTTGAACGGTTGGATGAAAATATTTCAGATTGTATATGAAGCCCGCACACTGTACCCCATGATTGCACTAATGTACACAGCTATGATTTAATACAAAATAAAAATTAAAAAAAAAGAAAAGAAAAGAAATACATTATTTTTTTCTATTTCAAAATATTACAAGAGTACAAATGTTTTTGGTTAAATAGATTGCTTTTGTAGTGCTTGAGTCAGCATTGCAAGTATGTCCCTTACCCAGATAGTCTTCACTATACCTCTTAGGTAAATTTTCGTCCATTCCCTCCTCCACCCTCCTCTCTGCTTGATTTCCATTGAGTTTTATTTCCCTCTATGCATGTGTGTGCTAATCGGTTAGTATCAATTTAATAGTAAGTGCATGTGGTATTTGTTTTTCCATTCCGTATGGTGTTTGTTTTTCCATTCCATAGATACTTATCTTAGGAGAATGGTCTCCAGTTCCATTCAAAGTGTTACAAAAGACATTAAGTTGTCCTTCCTCAGGGCTGAGTAGCATGCCATCGTATACATATACATATTTTGTTAATCTTCCCATGAATTGATAGGTGCTTGGGTTGACTCCACATCTTTGCAGTTGTGAGTTGTGCTGCAATAAACATTCAAGTGCAGGTGTCTTGTTGATAAAATGACTTCTTTTCTTTTGGGTAAATACTCAGTAATGAGATTGCTGGATCAGATGATAGGTCTACTTTTAGTTCTTTGAGAAATCTCCATACTGTTTTCAAAAGAGGTTGTACTAATTTGCAGTCCCACCAACAGTGTATAAGAGTTCCTTTCTCTGCATCCACGACAGCATTGTTTTTTGGACTTTTTGGTAAAAGCCATTCTCAATAAGGTAAGATGATATCTCACTGTGGTTTTAATTTGCATTTCCCTGATAATTAGTGACACTGAATATTTTTCATATGTTTATTGGCCATTTGTCTATTTTCTTTTGAAAAGGTTCTGTTCCGTGGGAACACACTTATGGTGCATCTTACAAGGGTACAAGTGAAAATTACTAAATGTAGAATATAAATGTCTTCATATAGTGATTAAAAGGCCATGAAGGATATGTTAAATAGTTCAATGAAAATATTTCAGATTGTATATAAGTCAGCACATTGTGCCCCATGATTGCACCAATGTACACAATTATGATTTAATAAAAATAAAAAAAAAAGAAAAAAGAAAAGGTTCTGTTCTTGTCTTTTGTCCACCTTTTAATGGGATTTATTGTCTTTTTCTTGCTGATTTGTTTGGCTTGTTTATAGATTCTTGGTATCAGCCCTTTGCATGTATAGTAGCAAATGATTTCTCCCATTCTGTAGGTGTCTATTTGCACTGTTGATTATTTCCTTGTCTATGAAGAAGATTTTTAATTCAATCAAGTCTCATTTAAATTTTTTTGTTGTTGCTATAATTGCCATTGGGGTCTTCTTCATAAATTCTTTGTCTAGGCCAATATCCAGAAGAATTTTTCTAGCATTATCTCCAAGAATGTTTATGGCTTCATGCCTTGCATTTAAGTCTTTTATCTATCTTGAATTAGTTTTTGTATATGACTAGAGATAGGGATCCTGTTTTATTCTTCTGTATGTGTTTATTTAGTTTTTCTAGCACCATTTATTGAGTAAGGTTTCCTTTCTCCAGTGTAAGCTGTTATCATATTTGTCGAAGATTAGTTGGCTATATGTGGATGGTTTTATATTTGAGGTCTTTGTTCTGTTCCATTGGTCTATGTCTCTATTCTAACACCACACTGGTTGGGTTAGTCTAGCCTTGTAGTATATGGTTGGAAGTCTGGTAATATGAGGCCTACAGATTCTTTCTTTTTGCTTAAGATTAGTTAGCTATTTGGACTCTTTTCTAGTTCCAAAAGAAACATAAAATTATTTCTTCTAGAACTGTGAAATATGACATTGGAATGTTGACAGAGATTGCATTGAATGTATACATCACTTTGGGCAGTATGGGCATTTTAACAATGTTGATTCTACTGATTCATGAGCATGATATTTTCCATTTGTATTATGTGCAATTTCTTTTCTCAGTAATTAATACTTCTCTTTCACCTCCTTGGTTAAGTATATTCCTAGATATTTTATTTTCTTTGTAGCTATTATGCATGGTATTTAGTCTTTGATTTGATCCTCATCTTGAATATTGTTAGTATATAGGAATGCTAGTAATTTGTGTGCATTGAGTTTATAGCCTGAGACTTTTCTGAGTTTATTATCATTTATCAATTCCAAGAGTCTCTTAATGGAATCTTTGGGGTTCTTACTCCAAAGATCTTACATGTAGATCTTCTCTACATATAAGACATATAACAAAAAGCTATTGTTTGACCTCTTCTTTCATTATTGGGATAACCTTAATTTCTTTCTCTTGAAATTGCTGTGGCTAAGAATTCCAGTACTGTGTTGGATAAAAGTATTGAAGTGGGCATCCTTGTTTTCCAGTTCTTAGTGGTAATGCTTTCAGCTTTTCCCCATTCAGTATGATGTTGGGTGTGGATTTTGTCATATATAGTTTTTATAATTTTGAAGTATGTCCCTTCTATGGCTAGTTTGTTGAAGTTTTTTGTCATGAAAGCATGCTTAATTTTATGGAATACTTTTTCTGCACCCATTGGGATGATCATATCCTTGTTTTTGCTTTATGTGTTGAATGATATTTATTGATTTACCTGTTGAACCATCCTTGAATCCTTAGGATGAAGTATTTGTTCATGTTGGATTATTTTTCTTTCAATGTGCTGTTGAATTTGTTTTGCAAGTATTTTATTGAGTATTTGGGCATCTATATTCATAAGGGATATTTGTCCTTACTTTTCTTGTATTGTTGTGTCCCTTCCTTGTTTGAATTTCAAGGTAATCCTGATTACATTTGTAAATTGAGTTGGGGAGGATGTATTTGTTTCACATATTGGGTGAAGACTTCTGCCTTTGTTTGTGGGTGCTTTGGTGACGATCTAAATTCTGAATGGATGCCTTAATTGTAGATACCCTTAGAGTGGTAGTTTTCTCAGTTGCTAGTTTTTTTATATGTTGTAGCAGTAGTGAGCTATGTGAGTGGGCAGATTCCCAGTCTCTTTGATGAGATAGGATGCAGTCTCTGAAGTCTTTTCTCATTTCCCAGCCCTATGTTCTTAACAGTATCAATTGTGTTGGCACACCCACGTTAATCTCTGAGACAGTATAGGTGGTGCTGATGGATGAGAATCAGCCATACCCTTTGTAATTGAGTTAGTAAATGCTGTAAAGGGCTGTGCAAATTGACCAACCTTTCATTTGGTGGCACTTGCTGGAAGGAACAAGCAGTACTGTTATTTGTCTGACCAGCTCTAGTTCTTCAAGTAGAGCACTCAAATGACTCAGACAGTTGGAGGGGTTCTGGAACTTTCAAGTGAGTCCTTATTCTCTGCTATAACAGAGATCAGCTTGGGGGTGAGGCTGGCTAGGGGTGGGTTGTGTGAGCTTGCCTTCAGGCTTCACAAAAGCTGGAAAGCTAGGTATTTCAGGAGGGGTCAAAGGTCTGATCCCAATTTTGAGGAAAGCCTCTAGAGCAGTGGTTCTCAACCTTCCTAATGCCACAGCTCTTTAATACAGTTCCTATGGATTGCAACCCACAAGTTGAGAACCACTGGTCTAGAAATAGGCTGAAGTTGTCCCAGTTAGCCAGAAAGTCTGCTTGTTGTGTTATGGCTATCTGAGATTTATAATTTGGCTCTCAGCAGTGGCTTTCCCTCTCTCTACAGTTTCCGTTTGGCATCTGCTTGCAAGCTGGGGCTCCAGCTGAGTTCTACCACTATTGCCCCTCACAGGATCCCACCCTTGGCTAACTGCTCAGGTTTCCTATGGCATAAGGGTGCATGAACAGAACCTTTTCAAAAGAAAATAGACAAATGGCCAATAAACATATAAAGAACATTCAGTGTCACTAATTACTATTATTATAAGTATCTATGGAATGGAAGAACAAACACCACATGTGCTTACTACTAAATTGGTACTAACTGATTAGCACACACATGCATAGAGGGAAATAAAACGTAGTGGAAATCAAGCAAAAGAGAGGGGTAATTAGGGGTTGTTGTAAACTTACTTTTCAGGTATAATGAACACTATTTGGGTGATGGGCACACTTATAACCATGATTTAGAAATTATTAAAGCAATCCATATAACCAAAAGTATTTGTACACCCTTAATACTTTGAAATCAAAAGAAAGTTGGAGTAAATTTCTTCATACTCCATTTTCTGACTTCTTTGTTAGACCCATTTCTGGGAGGAATTTGATAAGGATTTGAGTTTACTTAATAGATAGGCTAGGTAGCAATCAGTAAGTAGTTATTTTCCTGATAGTTTTAAGTCCTATGTGTTATTTTTCTTGTTTTTTGTTGTTGTTGTTGTTGAGACAGAGTCTCATTTTATCGCCCTCCGTAGCATGCTATGGCGTCACACAGCTCACAGCAACCGCCAACTCCTGGGCTTAAGCAATCTCTTGCCTCAGCCTCCTGAGTAGCTGGGTCTACAGGTGCTTGCCACAACACGGGCTATTTTTCTGTTTTGCAGCTTGGCTGAGGCAGGATTTGAACCTGCCACCTTCAGTATATGGGGCTGACACTCTTACTCGCTGAGCCACAGGTGCCACCCTTACGTCCTACGTGTTTTAATCTCATTAAATTTTTCAAGAGTTTTTTGAAATCTTTAAAAGGATTGTTCTATGGCACTTTGAAATGCTGATCAGTTTTGTTACTTTTTCATGGTATAGGATTATTATCAAAGAGAAAACTGCAAGGGATGTTCTGCCCAGTCAGAGGAGGTTTTTTCATCCTTCAACTCCATGATGAACTCTTATATGAAGTAGCAGAAGAGGATGTTGTTCAGGTATCTTTGCAATGCTTGTGTTCACTTAGTGGAGAGCTAAAATGTTGTAGATCAGGCTGACCCCTTTTTTTCCACCCTATGCATGAGGATTTGGAATCTTGCCGTAGGTCCTGGATGGCTCTAGAAATGTTCAGTACTTACAAATGGAAGAGGAATGAAAAGTGCTTAGTTTTATACCCATTTTTAATGAAATTCCTAATGCAGGGTTATTTTTATCTGGGGGAAAGTTAGACAAGAATTTGGCGTCTTGTCCTGAGGGTATCCAAGCTCTAAATATTCTGCAGAAAATTATCAGAAGCTCCTGCTCATCAGTGAAGAGCACTTTGAGATGCCTGGCATTTTCTACTTTAGCATTTCAAGGACCACCGGATGAAAAGCCCCAGAGTCTGGTTTATCACCTTCTCAGTGGATAAGTTGGGAAACATTCTTTGAGCAGAGTTTTTGCTAACCTCTTTTTTTTTTTTTTTTTTTGTAGGTAGCTCAGATTGTCAAGAATGAGATGGAAAATGCTATAAAACTTTCTGTGAAACTGAAAGTGAAAGTGAAAATAGGTTCTAGCTGGGGAGAGCTGAAGGACTTTGATGTATAACTCTGCCTTGATGAAATCTTCCCAGGGAAGCTATGTGAAGATAATATCACTTGTAAAGAACAGACATTACTTTTTCACCTATCAGGAAAACAAACTCTCAAAGTTTTGATAGACTTAGGATAGTAATATTATAGTGAGAATTGCAAGATGTATTTTAGAGTCTATTCTCTGTAATGTCAACAAACTTTTACGGGGGATGAGGGAAGTGAAATACCAAGTTTGATAATTATATTCACTCTCAAAGAGTAGCTATGAATTTGACTTTTATAATTTATTGTGGCTTCAAACCTGTTTAAAACAGATGCTTGAAATACGCACTTAGCACTTTGAGTCCCCATCTATTTGGGTTGAATATGAAGAGAATGGATCAGCTGCCTCAGGTGCTTCTTCAGGCTTGTCCAGGATTCAGACACTCAGGACAATAGATCCCAGGAGACAGAAGCAGATAAAGATTTGTTTTCCCATACACCACCAGGGTTTGGCACTATGTGTGATTTTTTTTTTTTTTTTTTACTCCAGTATCAATTTAAGACTACCAAAATAGTTTTTTAAAATAGTATTGGCTAATAAATTATGACTTCTGTAAAGTAGTAGTAGGACTTGGTATGTATGGTATCTAGGAAATGAAATTTCATGAAATGTTTCTTATTCCTTTTCCCTTCCCAATTTGTACAATGAATATGTTTGTAGTACTTATATATTATAAAATAAGCTGTACCTCTTCAAGAGGTATTTTTTTCTATAAGATCAGATGTTAAATATTTATTTATTGCACTTAAGTATAATACTGCCTGAAAAGGAAAATATGACAGTTCTTTAGTGCCTCTCTCTATGTTTCTGGCATAGTGAAAATACCCATGCTGAAAAGATTGTATTTTGTAATCCCATCAGTGGTGTGAAAGAGACCTTTTGCTGTTGAAATAAAATGAATTTATGAGAAACTTTATATCAGCAGTTTTTTAAAAAATTGTATTTAAATATCTAAGCATTTCTTGGTTCACAGCCCCCTCTTTAGTAAATAAGTGACAGATTTAGTTAGAGCCACAAATGGCTCTCAGTTCTCTGGGCTGATGCCGCTGCCATGCCTGCTTTTGTCCCAGCTATGCTCCCCTGGGGACTGGTTGCATCTTGGGTTCACAAAAGCAGCACTTCTGACTAGCTCTGCCCTGGGAGTATGCCGCCTCGGCACACATGGTTTCTACTCACCATCCCCGCTGCACCCCACCTGGGCAGGTATCACCTTAGGCATATCCTTTGCTCACGGGGCCTGAGTTTCCATCCCAGATCTGTTCTGCCAGGTGCCACCACCAGAACTGAGGCCCGGCTCCCTCTGCTTGCTAAGAAAGGCAGGAAGTTTTTCTCCAAAACATCGGGGGTGTGAGGCCTATTGTTCCTGCCACTGCAGCTGCTGCACTGCACCCCAGGGTACTGTCTCTCCTCTCCAGTATGACTCCCTCACTCCACAGTCCCCACTTTACACCTATCCCACCGATTCAGCACAGACTTGTAACAGCCCACACTCTGTCCACACCTCTTGAGAAAATGCCCAAGAATCTTGACTCCATGTTGGACAGGTTTCCAGACCATGGGGTGAGAGTGGAGGGAAGTGCTGTGAGTTCAAAATTGCTGGTAGAGTATACGTTCAGTCTTATGCCTGGTGGGGAGAGTGCCATGGCACACTACTGGATCATCTCTGGGGAAGGAGTTCTGGTTTTTAGAGGGTTTCTCCCATGGGATAAAATAGGAGGTGATCTGATCTCTTGCTTGCTTGTTTGTAGAAAGTATACTGCGAGCCGCCGTTCTCATGGGGGAGGAGACTCCCATCTGCTTGGCAATGGGTTTTGTACCTATTGTTTGTTTCCTTGGGGTCACAGCTTGCCTCAGCAGGGGTGATGTGTGCTCTTCAATCTTTGTCTCTTGGCTCAGCTCCAAACCATCAGCTTACTTCCTCAACTTCTGTCCTTTAACTCTCCTTCTGGATGGGAGCCTCTGTGTAAAGCTGGCTTCAGTCAGCCATCTTCAACTACCTCTGCTGATAAGTTTTTGTTGTTGTTGTTGTTGTTTGCAGTTTTTGGCCAGGTTGGGTTTTGAACCTGCCACCTCTGGTATATGGGAGGTGCCCTACTCCTTTGAACCACAGGCACTGTTTTAAGCCTCACATCTCCCACATCTTCTCTGGGTAGGCTGAGAAGTAAGTCTAGAGCAGTGGTTCTCAATCTTTGGGTCACGACCCATAGGAACTGTATTAAAGGGCTGCAGCATTAGGAAGGTTGAGAACCACTGGGAAGCTCTCGTCTTTGTTAACAGCAGGATTTTCAAATAAGAAATCCTATAACCCTGGCTCACTCCCTACCAACGAAAACTCAAATCCAGTCTTTCTTCCTTGTTCTCTTAAGTTGCCTTGCTTTCTCTCGAAAACCTCATTATAATGTGAGTAATAAACTTTTTCACATCCTGTTGGAGTGTGTGTGGTGTCATCATTCTCAATATCCAAAAACAAATTTGAGAAGAAGAGGTGATTCTAGCCTGATTCTGTAGGGTGGCCACACA
This sequence comes from Arctocebus calabarensis, assembly GCA_963573935.1. Taxonomy (NCBI): domain Eukaryota; kingdom Metazoa; phylum Chordata; class Mammalia; order Primates; family Lorisidae; genus Arctocebus; species Arctocebus calabarensis. The sequence goes on from CAUYON010013864.1 coordinate 8,342, forward strand.
CAACTATTCAGAAGGAAAAAACAGTCAAAAATTATGAACAGACAACACATAAGATAAAATAGACTAAGTGTAAAAAAGGTATTTGGTTTCACTAATCAGAAAGTTTTCAACTAACAGAGGATGCCATTTTCATCTTCCTATGTTGTGTGAAAAAGAAAGACTAATATGTATTTGAGGAATGGTAACAAATTATGGTTTATTAGCACCACAGAATAGTAAAAGTTAAACAGAATGAATTTTAAGTAGTAATATGGGATGGTATCTCCAACTTCTTATACAAACAAGATGCTGGAAAATTTTTGGAAGGAAAACAAACTATCAACAGGTTAATTTAGATAAGGTGACCAAGGGAAACATCACTTTCTACTGTCTAAATTTATTTTATAGCTATTACAAATATGCATAAATGTATTATTTGCACAATTAAAACTTTTTTTTTTTTGCAGTTTTTGGCTGGATAGGGGTTTGAACCCGCCACCTCTGGTATATAGGGCCGGTGTCCTACTCCTTGAGCCATAGGCGCCACCCAAAACACATTTTTTTTTTTAATCTTCAACTTTGTATTCTTTTTTCCCCAGTATCACATTTATTGATTTGCATATGTTGAACCATCCTTGCATCTCTAGTATAAAATCACTTGATTGTCGTGTATTATCCTTTCGATATGCTATTAGATTTTTTTTTCTTTTTTTTTTTATTAAATCATAACTGTGTACATTAGTCCAATCAAAGGGTACAATGTGCTGGTTTCATATACAATCTGAACTATTTTCATCCAACTGATTAACATAGCCTTCATGGCATTTTCTCAGTTATTGTATGAAGACATTTTTATTCTGCATTTAGTAAGGTTTGCCTGTACCCTTCTAAGATGCACTGTGGGTGTGGCCCCACCAATTACCCTCGCCCCACCTCTTCCCTCTTCCCTTGCCGCTTTTCCCATATTCTTGTGCTATAGTTGGGTTATAGCCTTCATATGAAAGCTATAAATTAGTTTCATAGAAGGGCTGAGTACATTGGATATTTTTTCTTCCATTTTTGAGATACTTTGCTAAGAATATGTTCCAGCTCTATCCATGTAAACATGAAAGAGGTAAAGTCTCCATCTTTCTTCAAGGCTGCATAGTATTCCATGGTATACATGTACCACAATTTATTAATCCATTCATGGGTGGTGGGCACTTGGGCTTCTTCCATGACTTAGCAATTATGAATTGGGCTGCAATGAACATTCTGGTACAGATGTCTTTGTTATAATGTGATTTTTGGTCTGCTAGGTATATACTTAGTAAAGGAATTATAGGATCAAATGGCAGGTCTATTTTTAGATCTCTAAGTATTCTCCAAACATCCTTCCAAAGGGAACGTATTAGTGTGCATTCCCACCAGCAGTATAGAAGTGTTCCCTTTTCTCCCCATCCACACCAACATCTCTGGTTTTGGGATTTTGGTATGTGGGCTAATCTTACTGGAGTTAGATGATATCTCAAAGTAGTTTTGATTTGCATTTCTCTGATGACTAAGGATGGTGAGCATTTTTTCATGTGTCTGTAGGCCATGCACCTGTCTTCTTTAGAGTAGTTTCTCTTCTAGTCCTTTTCCCACCCTGAGATGGGATCACTTGCACTTTTGTTGCCAATACGCTTGAGTTCTCTGTGGATTTGATTATTAAACCTTTGTCTGAGGCATAACCTGCAAATATTTTCTCCCATTCTGAGGGTTGTCTGCCTGCTACACTTACTGTGTTCTTAGCAGTGCAGAAGCTTTTTGGCTTGATCAAGTCCCAATAGTGTATTTTTGATACTGCTTCAATTGCCTGGGGAGTCCTCCTCATAAAAAATTGACCCAGGCCAATTTCCTCGAGAGTTTTCTCTGCACTTTCTTCTATTATTTTTATAGTTTCATGTCTTAAGTTTAAATCTTTGATCCAGTGAGAGTCTATCTTGGTTAATGGTGAAGGTATGGGTCCAGTTTCAGTCTTCTACAGATCGCCCGCCAGTTCACCCAGCACCATTTGTTAAATAGGGAATCTTTTCCCCACTGAATGTTTTTAATTGGCTTGTCATAGATCAAATAGTGGTAAGTAGCTGGGTTCATCTCTTGGTTTTCTATTCTGTTCCATACATCTATCTCTCTTTTTTTGTGC
>CAUYON010013865.1:0-62031 GCA_963573935.1 Arctocebus calabarensis
CACAAAAATAGAGACATAGACATTTGGAATTGAATAGAAAAACCAGGAAATGAAACCAACAACTTACAAACACCTAATCTTTGATAAGCCAAAGAAGAACATACACTGGGGGAAAGACTCCCTATTCAATAAATGGTGCTGGGAGAACTGGATATCCACATGTAAAAGACTGAAACTGGATCTACACCTTTCTCTACTCACAAAAATTGATTCAAGATGGATAAAGGACTGAAATTTAAGGCATGAAACCATGAAAATCCTTAAAGAAAGCATTTGGAAAACACTGGAAGATATCGGCCTGGGGAAAGATTTCATGAAGAAGACTTAAGTGGCAATTGCAACAACAAAAATAAACAAATGGGACTTAATTAAACTGAAAATCTTCTGTATAGCTAAGGAGACAACAACCAAAGCAAATTGACAACCTACACATTGGAAAAGGATATTTGCATATTTTGAATCAGACAAAAGCTTCATGACTAGGATGTATAGAGAACTCAAATTAGTCTACATGAATAAAGCTAATATTCCGATACATCAATAGGGAAGAGAGATGAACAGAACCTTCTTTCAAGAAGACAGACGAATGGCTAGCCAACATATGAAAAAATGCTCATCATTCCTAATTATTACAGGAATACAGATTAAAGCCACCCTGAGATATCATTTAACCCCAGTGAGAATGGCCCAGACCACAAAATCTCAAAACTGCAGATGCTGGCACAGATGTGGAGAGAAGGGAACACTTTTACACTTCTGGTGGGACTGCAAACTAATACAACCTTTTTGAAAGGAAGTATGAAGAAACCTCAAAGAGCTCTACCTAGACCTCCATTTGATCCTGCAATCCCATTACTGGGCATCTATCCAGAAGGAAAAAAAAAAAAACCTTTCATTATAAGGACACTCGCACTATACTATTTATCACAGTTCAATTTACAGTTCCCAAAATGCAGAAACAGCCTAAATGCCCACCAACCCAGGAATGGATTGGCAAGCTATGGTATATGTATTCCCAGGAAAATTATTCAGCCATTAAAAAAAAACGGAGATTTCGCAGCATTTGTTTTAATCCCAGTGGAGGTGGAACACATTATTCTTAGTAAAGCATCACAGGAATGGAGAAGCATGAATCCCATATATTCAACTTTGATATGAGGACAATTAATGACAAATAATGACATGGTAGTAGGGAAGGGGAGAGCAGAGAGAGAGAGAAGGCAAGAAGTGGATGGGGGAAAGGAAAAACAAAAAGAAAATAGTGATAAATTCTCAAATAAGTTGGATATAATTTTTTTTTTATAATTTTATTGAATCATAATTCTGTACATTGGTGCAATCACAGGGCATGATTCATATACATTCAGAAATGTTTTCATCATACTGTTACAGATAGCCTTCATGGCATTTTCTTGATCACTATATAAAGACATTGATACTCTACATTTAATAAGTTTCCCCAGTACCCTGCTAAGATGCACCGTGGGTGTGATCCCACCAATTACCCTCCCTCCACCCAAACACATTGTATCTATTGACTCAGATTCTTCACTACAGTGTCCACTACATTGCTTCGTTTTCTCACATACGGCCTTTCTCTTCATCACTACTTTACTGCAACCTCTAAGGTTTAAGCAGCAGCTCCTGAATACTCTGCTGTAATGGTGTGCATAAAGACTTTTTTTTTTTTTTTTTTTAATTATAACACACTGTTCCTGGCTTCCAACTCAGAACTAGACCATCCTTTAGTCAAACAGGTAATAGAAACTCAAGTCCACATAGTTAATAAGATCAAAACACAGAGGCAGTAACAAAGTCTTTATATGTTCTTTGTGTTCTTTGGCTTGTAGGATTAAGACCCTCCATGCCCAGATTATTGAGAAGGATGCCATGATCAAAGTACTCCAGCAGCGTTCCCGGAAGGAGCCAAGTAAGACAGAGCAGCTGTCATCCATGCGGCCAGCAAAGTCTCTGATGTCCATTTCCAATGCTGGATCAGGCTTGCTCTCCCACTCGTCTACCCTGACTGGCACCCCCATCATGGAAGAGAAGCGAGAGGACAAGAGTTGGAAGGGGAGCCTAGGTAATAACAGTCAATAAGATTATAGTCACATGTTCAAGAAGATCCCTGACATAAGTGTCCATACAGTAAGGAAATAGGGCAGTGGTCCAGATTCTAGAGAGAAAGATGGACCAGATTGAGTTTTTCCCTCCTGAGAGCCTCGCTACCTATTCAGGAGCCCCCCATGCTGGGAAGACTCACCGTGAGAACACCAATCAAAGCAAAGGCCTGACAGGATAAGAATCCTGTGTTCTATTTGGGTGGAAAGGAAAATAACTTCAGTTTCCTCCAACACATTCCTCAATTTGGCCTTTGCCACGTGGGACCTTTTGTCTTTGTTCTAAGTCCATGGAGCCCTCGTGTCATTTCTAAATTTCAAAATTCCAACATTTCTGCGTTTCCTTCATACCCTACAATCAGAGGACCTAGAGTCCTAGTTAAGCTAAATGGACTTGGGTGGTAGGTATTTGTTACCATAATGTTCTGATATGAGAACAGAACATTCCTTTTCATTCCCTTCTTGTCCATTCTTTCTCCTCTAAATCAAAAGCCTAGACATATTCTGGATAGCAAGAGCCACATTTTTAGAGCCCGAGGAAGTGAGCTCTATATGTTCTTATTGTAGCTTTTTGTTGCTTTTAATTCCTTTCCTCTGACACTTGCAGTATCTTTCGGTTAGAATAAGCATTTTGGAGACCATGGTCACGGTCAAAACCCCAAAGTCATTACTTCACTCACCTGTTCTCTCAATCCTTTCCTGCTCTCTAATATGCTGTTGGTTTATAAGTTGAGCTGAGTACAAGAATTCTGACAACTTGTTAGAACTCAATCACCATTGGAAAACGAAACCAAAATAAGATACCAGAAGACTTAAAGGTTTAATACCTGGTGCTAGAGTCCAGATAATGAGGCCCAGAAGGGATCTTCCAAGTCTTCTTTTTTTTTTCTCACTGCTATTTTTTTTTTTTTAAATTGAATCATAGCTGTATACATTAGTTCAAACATGGGGTAGAATGTGGGGGCTTCACATGCAATCTGAGATATTTTATCAACCTGATTGACATACCGTTCATGGATCTTCCAAGTCTTAAAAAACATTTTTAGCTGTGGTGGGTTGTGCCTGAGAAACTGATTGGTGGGTTTGCTGGAGGCCAAAATGAGAGATTTACAGCCAAGCACGTTTCTTTTGCATTCCTATAAAGGAAAGCAGGTAACCAGAGGGCTGAATTTGTCATCCAATTTCTTTGTCTCTTTCCTTTGTAGGTATTCTCCTGAGTGGAGATTATCGTGCCGATTACGTCCCTTCTACACCGTCGCCTGTGCCCCCCTCAACTCCGCTGCTCTCCTCTCACTCCAAGACGGGCAGCCGAGACTGCAGCACCCAAACTGAACGTGGAACGGAACCGAATAAAGCTGCAGCTGTCGCTGCCATCTCTGTTCCTACTCCAGTTGCTGCTGCCGCCACTGCTGCCACCAACACTGCCACCGCTGCCACCAACACCACCACCATGGTAGCTGCTGCTCCAGTTGCTGTTGCTGCTCCGGCTGCTGCCGCCGCTGCTGCTGCTCCGGCTGCCGCCCCGTCTCCAGCAACTGCCGCTATTGCTGCTGCTGCTCCATTTCCAGCTGCTGCCTCTGCTGCCTCTGCTGCTGCTCCCGCCCCTGCTGCTGCCGTTCCGGTTGCTCCAGCTGCTCCGGCTCCGGTTCCAGCTCCGGTTCCGGTTCCGGCTCCAGCAGCAGCTCAGGCTTCTGCTCCGGCTCCGGCTCAGGCATCGACTCCAGCTCCGGCTGCGACTCCTACTCCGGCTCCACCTCCAACTCCAGTTTTGGCTCAGGCTGAGGCTCCTGCCAGTCCAGCTGCCGGTTCTGGACCGCGTCGTCTCTCTACACCAAGTTTGACCTGCAATCCGGACAAGACAGGTAATAATTCTCTGTAGCAGGTAGATTCTGGTTCTGCCTTCAAGAGCAAATTTACTTCCTGGTGGCTACTGTTTGGGCAGTGTTGTCATTTGGACTGAGTTTTTCATGTCCTAAAGGGGAGAGAAGGGAGGAGAGCCTGTAAATGAGCGCTCGTCACCGAGATGGGATCAGGCATGAGTTTCTTTGGGCCCTTCTCGCAGCAGAAGTAAATGAAGGGAGTGGAAGGCAAGTTTCATTTTGCCATTGGCTTCACTGAGAGCCCCCCCCCACTGTCTAGTTCTAGAGATTTGAGTTTTTACTTTGTCCCTCAGTCTTTTCTAACCACTTATTTCCATTTAGATGGCCCTGTTTTCCACTCCAATACTCTGGAAAGAAAAGCACCCATTCAGATCCTGGGACAAGAGCCTGATGCAGAGATGGTGGAATATCTCATCTAAATGGCCAAATCGAGAGCTGCAGTTTATCAGCAAGAATGCTTTTAATCATTTTCCCCTTTTGTTTGTTCTTCTGTTGAGGGTGAGGATGAGGGTTGGGGGGAGGGGATGTTTTCTAAAGGGACTTTCTATTGGAATGATAGACTGCTTAAGTGATACCATAAACTCCAGTCTATTCTGGTATACTTAGGGAGTGCCTGTCAAGACAGATTCATCAGAATGTGCTCTAAAAGTATATTGTTTGGATTTATGCAAATACTGGGACTGTTAGCAGGTGGTTATACACGGATGTGTTCGATGTGCTTAAATTTGTTTAAAATTTCCATATTCCAGATCGTTTCTTTTTATTGAAGAGCACGGTATGTGTGGAAGACAGTGTGCAACATGTAGTTTGGAAGTGGGAAGCTGGAGAGAATTTTGAGCGTACGCTGTTTTGTATAGTTACTATCTAGACAGCAGCCAGAGAAAGGTCTGGCTTCAGGCTCACAAAAGGGAATAGTTTTAGGAACTCTGCAAGCTGGAGCAATGGTAGGGAGGTTTGGGGTGCAGGAAGGTTGCTGGAGCTAATTTTTCCTCCCAGTTTCCCAGCTACCTTGCCCCAGGGAATTGTGTTTGTCTTCATTTCAGTGGTGCTTTGGAAGTGGATTCTTTTAGTTCCCTCCTGGAGGTTCATTCATATATATGCTCTGGAGTAATTTATGCATTGTGATAATTAATATATTGCTTTCAGTTGCTAGGAGAGTGTTAAATGAATGAATCACAACTTCCTCTCTCTTAGGGAGTTAGTCCATCAGAGAGGCCTTGATGGAGAATTGCATGAGGTGCTGTATGCAGACTTTCGTAGTAGCCATGAACATAGCTCACTTGCCCTTTCTAAGACCAGTTGGCTTTGTGCTTATTTTTCCTACAACACAGATTCACTGGCTGGGTCACCGGTCTCAAGTTGCCAGTCATTTGCAAAATGAGAACACATCTTTGTTGAGAGGTTGAATGTTTTGAATTTCTGGTGACTACCTTGAAATAACTCATTTGGTTTTCCTACATTCTTAGCGTATGTCTTAAAGGGCATTTTTGATCATCACCTCCGAGGGACTAGCATTGGAAGCCCAAAGTGGACTCTGCTGCGGTCAGGGTTGAGGGAGAGGCTGATTGCAGCAGTATCCTCAACTACCTCTTCTCACTGCCAGTGTCTCCATCTTGATGGAGGAATACCTTTGGGAAGCAGCAGGAAATGTGCATGTAGGTGGGGACCAAAGGAGACAATGATTCCAAGCCTTACCATTGGGCTTTCTCCATGAACACAGAGAGATGCCAGTTGCCACAGGTCCCTGCTCTGTGTCACCTCTCTGCCCTTCACCAAGGTGACAAATCTAGAGATAGCATCATTAAGATAAGTTTTCAGCGGTAAAGGGAGGGTGAGGGGAGTGGGGTGGTGTTAGGTAAGGGTGGGGGGGGTAGAAGCTTGGGGCTGTGTTAGTTAGAAACCAAATTCATAGAAGAGTAGGCCTGATATATCTTGAGCCATAGTGACAGGAAGGGACTTGGCAGTATAGCCCTCACCCCTCATTTTAGAGTTGAAGAATCTGAGACTTGGAGAGGTTCAGTGACTTTTTTAAGGACATACAGCATAGCTGTCCACTCTGCCAATTACCATGCTTATTTTGGGAAACTCTTATTTTTAGAAAAGCCCATTTTATGGAAAGGCACTTTTGTGGCCCAAGGCATGTGTATGTTGTAAAATGTCCCTGCCTTGAGTCGTTTGTCCAGGGTTCTGAACCACTGTCTTGCCTCGCCTGCAGTGCCTTGTGCAAGGTTTTCCCTTGTCCGCATTTCGACATTGAGTCACATTAAATGTCCCCCGAGTAAATCAACCCCACTACTTTTCTCACAATGAGTGCGTGTCTCAGATCATCTCATGAGGTTCCTCTGTGAGTATAAGTGTCTTTCCTAATTGTCTTCCAAAGGTTACTTTGTGTGTGTATTTAGGGGGGGAAGACAAGACAGAGGGTGATATAATTTTCAGCCAGTCTTTTCACATTTTCAATAATGACATGATCATCCCACGTTCACTTTAGGCCTCAGTTATAAAGTTAATCCCAAATAGAAATGAAAAGTGTAGTTGTGTTATAATTCATTCAATATGACCCTTTAGTCATAAGGAAAAGGGAAAAAAAACCAAAAACTCAAGTAGTAGAAGCAACAAGTGGCAAACTTCCGAAGAGCCTCTTTCTATCAGCTAAATAAGGAAAGATAAAAACAAACTTTTCATCTGCTCCTTTCATGGTTGTAACTCATTGCCAGTATGTTTGCCAGCTTTCAGAGCCACGATTTCAGTCACATTCTGTAAGGTGACAAATGTCATACATTCCACATTGTGTGGCAGCCATCTCTTTAGCCATGTGTTTTGGGAAAAGGAGGAAGTTCTTGCCTAAGTACTACTTTTTTGAACTTTCTAGAACATCTCTGTCCTCTTATACCAGAACCAGGTAATTTGCAAAACTAACATTGCACATCTAAGAGAGGGAAGAATACCATATCAGTGGAGTAGAAAGGTGCAGCCTTTTCAGAAAATCTCTACTAGTTTTCATTTAAAAAATTCAGCTTTATGGGAGAAATCGCTAGTTGGCCACCTTTTTTTCACTTGTGTAGATGTAATATTTGGGGATCTTTCTGGACTCTATCTATGCATTTCACTGGCACCTCAGGACAAGAAGGTGACTTTGTTGTCTTAACTTGTACTGCTTGGTGGTCTCTGGGGACCTTCTAATTCATCTGTACCCCAGTGTCCAATGTAAAGGAAAACTTCATTAGAACAAACTTTACTTGATATAAAATTCCTATTATTGATTTTTTAAAATAAAGGTAGTTGAGCTTTCTTTTAAAATTATGTATCTTGATTGTTGATTTAATGAAGGATTTACTTTCAATGCTGCTTTTGAGCTTCAGGGTGACAGGATAGCAGGAACCTGAACTATCTGCCATCTTCTGCCATAGGAAACATACCTGGAGACCCATCATGTGCCCTTTCTGTTGTTACTGAGCAGGGGGGTATGAAGATTGGAAAATAAACAAACTGATCGTGCAAACTACTTTTCTGTGAAAAGCCTAAACACTCATAATGTGGCAGCTTAAAGTGTATACATATGCACTAACTGTGATAAATTATATTCTCCTGTCTGTTAGCCATATTGTTATCTCAATTACTCATTCACATATGGAAAATGTTACTTAAAATATGTGCATTCTTACTGAAAATGTTTTGAAAGGAAGGCATCAGCTATGGGCTAATAGCCACCCATTTCAACCAGCCACAATCCTTGGAAATACATCTTCCAAGTGCCATCTATCATCAGTAGGACAAGTGTCGGGAGTTTGTTTATTTTTTTCCGGTAGCAACGATGGGTTACATGTAGCTATCCAAACCTCCTTCTGGCTGCCCTTGTGATTAATGGCATGTGTTTGTAAAATGGATAGCTGGGGTTGGCAGATGGCTAAAGAAGAATCGCCTTTGGTTTAAAATGTATGTGGTGCCATAATGATTGTGACCCCATTCGGTAATCAACTGAGCTAGTTCCAATAAAATTAAGCAGGTTTAAATCCACTTTGTGCCTATCTTTTCACTGAAAATAAAGTTAGCTATTTTAAAATGCAGTACCGTGTGGAAAATGCTTTGGTGTTTAGCCGACAGAGGCTTTATTTGTGCTGTATCAGTGATCACTTTCAATTCAGTATGCAGTGAAATTGCCTTTCAAGGAGAGCATGAGCAGAATTTGCATTTGCTTGAAGTATGGAATGTGATTATAGATTATAAAGTATTAAGACAACACCACAGGCCACATGCTTTAATCGGTCTCTTTATATACTCAGGCAGCATATATTAAAAGCTTTCCATCTTTTTATCTCCTGCTTCCAAGGGATGAAATGATGGCCACCCAAAGCATAGAATTCATCCTTTGGTTAGCATTTTGGAAGGCCCCTTGATATTCCTTTTATACCCTTGTTCTTATGCCAATTCATCAGTTTTGGTTGAGGGAGCTTGTTATTAAAAGCAAATCAAAACCACAAACAAGTTGGCTCTTCACTGAAAATGTTAAGGCCGCCTTTACACTGCCCTTTTGGTGCCTCCTGTTTACCAGTGAGCTCCAAACCTAACTGGTGAGGAAAGGATCCCTGAGGACTTTGAAATGACACGTTTTAGAGTGAAATAGACATGATGGATGTAGCAAACGGATGGGGCGGGGTTATAGAATTCATCCCACTGTAAATTTGATTTCTTTTTCACTTGGGGGTTTATTCCCTCCATTTTTATGATGAAGGCTTTGAAAACTGTATGAATGAAAGCCCTCTCCTCTTTTCCAGGACAAAGAAGATAGTATTAAGTTAACCACATTTTACAAAGCTTTGCACAACATTCTTTTCAGAAATACATATATCGTGCCTCATTCTTCATGAGTAGTACCTTATGGGAAGACAAACCAAGTGGTCCTTCAAAAGTGTGTGAAACCACATTGTAGTAGCACTCATGGATATTATCATGATCCAGCATTATCACTGACCTGGTATGTCTGTGTGCTACTTCATCTTCTTTCTGGCAGAGATTTCCTACTGAGATAATCGATCTGTACACTCTATATGAGCTAACTAGGTTGCAGAAAACAACACCTCTGCTTCCCACCTCCTCTGTCTCCATTTTATCCTGTGAGACTGTTTCTACTGGATGAACAAAATGGAAATGGTTTGGTCTTAGAATGCTTTCTACATAGACTAGCAGTCACGCTGGTATTGGAGAGAAGAGCCCTGGGTGATAGGACTTAGCATCTAAGAAGAAAAGTACTCTCCACAACACCAGAATCTCATGCCCTGTCATAAGTATTCCCTACTTAGATACACAAACTGACCAAACCCAGCCATTTATTTGGGTCCTCATGGTTTTTGTTTGTTTGTTTGTTTGTTTTTCATTTGCCAGTTGCCTCTACCAATGGATTCAGGCATATATGAGTTATTAAATCACTACTTTTTAGATGTTGCCATTATATGAAAGGCCCTAGAATACAAAATCAGAAAAAATACTATCCATGATTCTAATTTATGAGGGAAAACTAAACACACACACACATACAATTCATTGTGATATATGAAATGGTATAAGCTTGAATGGACACAATAGCTTATGCCTATAATCCTAGTACTCTGGGAGGCCCAGGCTGGTGGATTGCTTGAGCTCAGGAGTTCGAGACCCAGCTTGTGCAAGAACGAAACTCTGTCTCTAAAAATAGCCAGAGTCAGGGTTCCCTGGGGACCCTAACTTGGGTGAGGGGGTCAACAAGGGAGACGATGCTGGAGAAATAGCAAGACTTTTTTACATCAACTTAATGTATAAAGTGTGGACATCCTGGAGAGGCATTCATTGACTGCCAAGTAGCAGATTGAGGCAATGTAGCAGCCTTCTGACTCCTCAGAAACCTTTTATTGATCTCCAAGACAAAGCATTTGTGGGAAAAAAATTTTAAAGTTGTCAAAATTCAAAGACAGGAAAAAAGGAATCCCAAGACTCCCAGAAAGATGGGTAGAAGAATAAGGCTGGGTATAGGGTAATGAATTGTCAACAATCGCCAGATAGCACATTCAGAAAGGGAGAGGGGAAAACAAGTTCAGTCTCCGTAGGCCAGACAAATCAGCTTCCCTAGTCTAACTGCTCATCAGGACTCAGACTTGTCTGCCTGCTGATTCTCCCCATAGGGATAGTCTTGATGACTTTACCCTGTCTGGGAACCATGTTCCTTTCATCTTCGGTGGCCTTAATAAGGATGCCCAAAGGATGACTCGTCTGCCTGCTTAACCCTGGATTGAAGTGTCCCACAGAGAGATCAGTCTGCCTCCCACAAGTTGGCCATTGTAGCAGGCACCTGTAGTCCCAGCTACCCCAGAGACTAAGGCGAGAGGATAACTTGAGCCAAGAAAGAGGTTGCTGTGAGCTAGGATGTCACAGCACTCTACCAAGGGTGACAAAGTTTGAACAAGATACGGAACTAATGCAAAAAAGGAAGTGATGAAGGCTATCTGTAACAGTATGATCAAAACATTTCTGAATGTATATGAATCGTGCCCTATGATTGCACCAATGTACAGAATTATGATTCAATAAAATTATAAAAAAAAAAAAAGGAAGTGATTGATGGGATGGCATGGTGGGTGCCGAGTGGGGAGGATCTAAGCTGAGCTTTGAAGGATGTGTAGACGTTAACCTGTCGACCTAAGGGATGAGGATAAAATTCCATGCAGAAGGAATAGCATGTACAAAGTCAGTCTTATGTCAGATCTACAATCAAATGGAGACTTTGTTTCCAAGATCAAACGCCCCAGAGAACTGCTCTGAATTTAAACAACCTCTTAGAAGAAACTTAAAAACTCAATCAGGTGGTAGAATGTGCTAGTCTAGATGTCAATACAGCATGGAGTTCTAGTTTTATGTCTGCCAGTAAAAGTGTGTTTACCTGTGCATAAGGTCCTTAATAGGATCACGGAGGTTTATCTGTAAAATGTAGCAAATACCTGTCCTTGTGAAACTCATGGAGAAGGGGTTGGAGGAGCCTCACAAACAAAACCATGACAATATGTTTCTGCCTTATCACTTGCATTTGATCCCTAAACTCCTGCCTTAAACAGAAGCTATGATCTCAAAAACAGAGGGGTTCCTTCTCCCCCAACCCACAAACCAAAGGGCATCTTTAGAGGCTCCCTGATTTAAGTTCCAAGCCATTATTCCTCCACTCATATAAACAGCTCTGGCGTCATTAATGTCCAGCTGTTCCTTGTTTACCCTCATCAACTGATTTGGTCACTGTCCCAGATGCACTGATAATTTTGGCCCCTGGATCACGGTTGTCTCTCCAGCCCCAAATGACCCAGCCAGTAGCCTGGCCTGTCAGCTCCTTGGCCTCTCCACCTACACTGATTTCCATGTCCACTCCACTTCAGCTCGCTGTGTCCATGGCCAACTCAGATCTGGTTATCACTCAGCACTGTTTCACTATGGACATTACGTCCACCAATACCCCACTCTCTGGCCACAGTTTCCCTTCCTTCCAGTTTGCCTACTCTGACATTATCTGCCAAACAATCTACTCTGTGACCAGACTAATCAACTACGCCACTCTCCTGATTAAAACCCTTCAATAGCTCCCCACGGTGAACGGATGCCCCCATCAAGTCCTTCCATGCTTCTATTTTCTCCAAAGCGTTTAGACCTAACATACCTGATTTGAGTTTCAAACTCAATCACTTGAATCTGAAATTTATTCATACTCCCTAAAACCTCAGCCATTCATCATAAAACAGAAAGTCATGAGTCATCTTTGACACCTCCCACTCCCTTATAGCTAATATCAAATCCATTACTGATACTATCAAAATAAATCTCAAAACTCATTTGATTCTTTCCAGCTCTACTGCCAACAACCTATTCTAAGCCATCATTATCCTTCACCTGGACTATTTTAATAGTGCATTAACTGATCTGTCATACCCACTCTTGTTCTACTCTTTTTAGTCTATTCATCAACAAATATAGTTTATATAATGTCATACACCTGCTTAAAATTTTTCAAAAGCTTCTGATTGCAATGTGCATAAGATTTACCATGAAAAGTAAAATAACTAACCCAAAGTTTTACGTTTGATAAATTTGAAACTAGGATGCAAATGTCTTGGACTTTTATTTCATCGGAATCGATTATCATGCTCTGTTCTGAGTATCTTTTTTTCTTTATGCTCACAGGACATTACCAAAATGGCATCATTATTTTCTCTGATAGTCACCTAGAGCAGTGTTTTTTGGGGTCTTCTCTACACCGTTTGTCCTGGAATCACCTCTCTGACTTTCCCTCAGAAATGTTTACCCTTTGGTTCTAGAGTAAGACCCAGGAATTTGCATTCTAACAGGTTTCCCAGGAGATTTTTTTTTTTCTAATTTATGATGGAAACATAATACATTTACAGTGAGGTACAATGTGATGTTTCGATACATGTAAAACATGTGTAATGAAGTTAGCAAATCTATCATTTTAAACATTTATCACTTCTTTGTGATGAGCAGATTCAGAAACCTCTCTTCTAGTCATTTTGTTTCTTTGTTTGTTTGAAACAGGGTCTCACTTTGTCCCCCAGGGCAGAGTGCAGAGGCATGGTCATAGCTCACTACAACCTCCAACTCCTGGGCTCAAGTGATCCTCTTGCCTCAGCCTCCCAAGTAGCTGGGACTACAGGTGCCCACCATCACACTTGGCTAATGTTCTATTTTTTGGAGAGATGGGGTCTCTTGCTCAGGTTGGTCCTGAACTCCTGGCCTTAAGGGTTCCTACTGCCTCAGTCTCCCAAAGTGCTAGGATTACAGATGTGAGCCACCACGCCTGGCCAGAGATGTCATTCTTTTTATGGCTGAATAGTATTCCAATATGCATATATATCACATTTTCTTAATCAATTTATCCATTGATTCTATATCTTGCCTACTGTTAGAATAATCACTGGAATGCAGATATCTTGTTGACATACTGATTTCATTTCCTTTGGCTATATACCCAGCAGGCGGATTTCATGATCTGTGTAGCTCTTTATGGGATGACATACTTTGGGAAACACCAGCCAAGGATTTTCTGGCATTTATCTAACTTTCCTTCCTCTCTTCAATTCTTGTGCTACTTAATAGACTCCCAACTACACGCAGTCAGAGGGATAAGTCCAGTCTGAGTATTAGCTGTCACACACTCCCTTACTTCATTGGGTAGCCATTTGGTTTCCTTCATTCACTCTTAGTACCCAGGGTGAAATTGCTGGTTATTCTTCTCCCCAAGTATAACTCTAAGTGGTTGATTTACTGCTCTGATCAAACATGGTATGTCGTTGGTTCCTTTTGGTTTTGGTTTATGGTTTCTAGTCCTTGAGGCAACCACAATCACATTTGTGAGCTTGGCTAGCTCATTTACCTCCAATGACTGTTCTGTCATATGAGGTCACTGGATTATGATCTCTAATGTCCCTTCTAGCCCTTACATTCCATGCTTCCATGAGACTAAATACTGCCTATGAGGTCATAAATTCTTTCACATGGATCCAAAAGTGGCTACGCGGCACAGATGAAAGACATTTTAAAATCTGAAAATATTTTACCAGCCTGCAGAATCATTTATTCATCAAGCCTCATTTTTTCTCCTCTGGCTCTCTATGCACTCTCCCATCTTGGTTATAGCTACTCTGTTATCCTATTCTGCATGTCATTTTTTCAAGAAGATAAGCCTACAAGAATAATTCTCTCTCCCCCAAATCTGAGGAAATAAAAAAGGGAGGGAAGGCAAGAGAGCTTACATTTTTTCAAGCCATGATTTTATGGTTGTAGGGTTAAGTGGCACAAACAAGGGAGGGGAAAAGAGATATTCAAGGCATGTGTCATGCCACAATAGGTGGTCAAGAGAAGTGAGGTAGATGCTGAGCCACCTTGATACTCATGGGACAAACCACAGAGAGGAAAAGGGGAAAAGCAAATAACTGTTTTGTGACCTGCTAGAAAGTAGCCGTGTGATAGATACTTATGTATTCTTTGCAACAAGCGAAGTTAGAAAATCCAAAAGAAAAAAAGGGACCAAATCTTTCCATACTTTTTCCTTTTTCTGACACGATCCACGTTTTGTGAGTTCTGAAGCTTAGCTAATTTGAAAGACCCACTTTAGGAAAAAGAATTTTTAAAATTATGAATATGCAACCAGATATTAAAATATTTATTGAGGTTGAGAAATCACAAGCACAATTTTTTAAAAGCTGACAAATAGCAGAAATATGACAATGAAAAGCACAGTTTTTAAAGCAAGCTTAATTCACTTCATTTTTCTTGTATAAAGAATGCTATGCTGTTAGCTACAGCTGGAGCATGGGTCTTCTGGACAGTGTGGGTCTTGGTGTGGGTCTTGACAAGATGGTCTGGGAATTCCTGGTAGGGAGACATGACGAATACAGTCTCTTTCCAGAGGAAATAGCTAAAGGTTTTGGAGATGGCATCAAAACTGGCCTTAGCAAAGTTGCCCAGGGTGACAAGGCAGCCCCCCACTGAGGTGTGGCAGCTTCTTAGGTATAGGGCCTGAGATGATGACTGTTCCTCTAGGGGCAGGGATGAAATGTACCAGCACAGAGGCATGGCGGCCTGGCACCTTGCAAGATCAGTGTGGGGCTTGCCCATCTGGTTACCTCAGTAGCCTCTCCACACTGGGACAATGGAGATCTTAGACGGGATCCTAGTCCCTCAGATGGCAGTGGTTACCTCCTTGGAGCATGTAACACCTACACTGACATGGCCACTGTAGCCCTCTATGGCAATAAACACCTTGAGCCTGGTCTACTTGCTAAAGCGGGTCTGCTTTTGTACCGCCATAATCTTCAAAACCCCATCCTTGAGAGATGCCCCCAGGACAAAGTCAAAGATCTCAGACTCCTTAATGGGCAGAAAGTAGAGATAGACCTCCTGCAGGGATTCATGTCCTTGACCAGGTGGCCCAGCATGATGATGGGCCTCACTCCTGTCCTCTGCCTTGCCTCTGCAAGCTAGTCTCAGCCCTGACCATGACTAAGGCCATGACCTCGGCCATTACACTAGCCCTGCATACCATTGCCAAAGACTGTGCAGAAGCCACCATGGCCCTCCAGGGCCTCTGGGCCCTCTTACCTGTGTCATCTACCACTTGGTGTTTTCTCTGAGAAGATGCAGCACAGTATTTTTTAACTAATTAACTCACAAATACAGCTCCATTGTACTTTTTTCCTATACTTTTGTCTCACTCTGTTGACCCAGGCTAGCTAGAGGATAGTGGCCTCATAGGTCATAGCAACCTCAAACTCTTGGGCTCAAGTGATCCTCCTGCCTCAGCCTCCCAAGTACCTGGGGCTAAGGGCCCCTACCATGATGCCCCGTTAGTTTTTCTATTTTTAGTAGAGATGAGGTTTTGCTCTTGCTCTGGCTGGTCTCAAACTCCTGAGCTCAAGGGATCTACCTGCCTCGGCCTCCCAGAGTGCTAGAATTACAGCTACTGTGCCCGGCCTCCTACACTTTTGGATTCATATTCTTTGTTTACTTCTTTATATGGCAATGGTTTTGCAACATCATTTGCTGTCAGGAGACTAGAAAGATAATTCGGTCTTTTCACTAGCACAGCTGATCAAAATTTGTTATTATTGATGACTGAGAAGATAAGCATGCAATTGTACACGCAGATGTTTTCAATGCTGGTCGAACTAATTTAGGTCTCTGCTCTACAAACATAAGAATTCCAATAAATTACATTTTCTGCAATTCACATCACAGATGAAATAAAAATATAGCACATAGTTGTGTACATTTTATTACTGACTATATGCTAATAGAAGAGAATTTCCTCTGTAGTTAGGCATTAATGAGATCTGAATACTCTGCATATTGTTTTACATATCAGGTGATTGAAAGAATTTTCCACAGGCTAATTTCTGAATCCATACATTTCAAATTCTGTTTCTCCTCTAGTACCACATACTTTCAGTACCAAGTATCATAGGATACATTTATATAGTGATAATATCTCTGGCTTTGCACCTTTGTAATTACCATGCTGAATGAGTCAGCAGAATAAGCAATTAGGGTATTTCTGGAAACCATTGCTTTACCAAGATGGTTGAGCAATGATTTATCTATATGCAGGATGGAGTGAAAATCACATACAAATATCTCAGTAAACACTAAATATATCTTCAACTCAGCTTCCCCTTCGCTGGATCTCAAATATGAGAGAAAGTAATGGAGGGAAATCAGAGTGGAAAGAGATAAGACTTGTATTCGTCAAGTTTCTCCAGAGAAATAGGACAAATAGGAGATTACACACACACACACACACAGAGAGAGAGAGAGAGAGAGATTTTAAGGAATTGGCTCATATAATTGTGGGGCTGACAAGTTTGAAATCTATAGAGTTGGCCAGCAGGCTAGAAATTCAGGCATTGGACATTGTAGTCTTGAGGCAGAATTGCGTTTACTTTGGGAAACCTCAGACTTTGTTCTTAAAACCATTAAGGTATCAGATGAAGCCCACTCACATTATAAAGAGTATTCTCTTTACACAAAATCTACTTATTGAAATGTGAATCACATCTAAAAAATATCTTCACAGCAAGATCTACACTGGTGTTTGACACGACCTAAACTAGAGGGAATCATAGTTTAGTCAAGTTAACACAAAGTAAACTAACAAACACACTCATCTTAACCACTTCTGACCAATAGGTTAAGCACTCCTATTTTTCCAAATTTTATAGAAACAAACTGCCATGTGAACCCAACTTCTAGAAACCCTCCCAGAACACCAGAAGAGGCCCATGCAGTTCATAACCTCCATCCGATTCATAAGCAAATCCTATCAGTTCCACTTTCAAATATACTCAGAATCTGCAATTCCACTGAGTTCTGCCAGCTCAAATTCTACCTCTGTCTGTTGTATTACCATCTCTTCTATAGTTCTCTGGGTTGTAACCTTCACTTAGGCATCTGATTACTTCATTGTTTTTTAATTTTATGGAAGATTGGATAGTATTTTAATCTACTCAGCAGCAAAATTTTGTGTGAAGTTTGTTTTTGTTGCACTTTTCCACCTTTGAAAAACGAATGTACTTTTATCAGTACTGTGCCAATCCATTTTAATTATCCACCCTTGAATGATTTGGATTATCCTGGCCCAGCTATTTGCAGGAGGCTCCAATGATGAAAAATGGGCCAGGTAGCCCCCCCATGCTTCCCAATCTGATAAAATAAAAACTTTACACAAGATAAATTTAACACAGCTTATGTGAGCAAAGAATGATTCGCAAATTGGGCAGCCCCCACAGTCAGAAGTTGTTCAGAGAACTCCACTCTGCATCATGGGAAGTGAGTATTTATAGACAGAAAAGCAGAAACAAGGAATAAGAAGTGAATTAGAAGTTGGGCGTGGTGACTCATGCCTGTAATCCCAGCACTTTGGGAGGCTGAGGCAGAGGTATCAGTTATCACTCTGGTCAGGAGTTTGAGACCCTCCTGGGCAACTCAGGAGTTTCCATTTCTACAGAAGTAAGACAATTAAGCTGGGCATGGTGGTACATGCCTGTAGTCCCAGATAATTGAGCAGCTGAGTCAGGAGGATCACTTGAACCCAAGGAGTCTGAGGCTGCAGCGAGCTATGATGATGCCATTGTAATCCAGCCTGGGTGTCAGAGGGAGATCATGTCTCAAAAAACAAAGAGAAAAAATCAGATTGGTTAATTCAAACTTACTTTCCCTGTGAAGGTTAAAGCAGAGGAAATCTGCTTATTATCATGCCAGCTAAAATTGGCCTGTTTGAGGGTTTGACTACTTTCTTTCTCTCTCTCTCTTTCCACCCTGGACCTATCCGGGTGATTATCTGATTTCTTAGAAGGTCAGATAAATAAACAACTCAATTTCTGCTTGGTGTGAAACTTCAGCACAGATGATTCCATTGTGGTTTGGTCTGTTGAGGTCTAGTACAGGAGCTCTGTTCAAATCAATGTCCTCCTATAAATTTTGTTTAACACAATCAATAAACTCTATCCCCCTGCAGACATCAACAAACTCTATCCCCCTGCAGGCAAAGACACAAACTACTTACTGATAATATAGCTCCTCCATGTGCTTCTTTCCTGGTTCCACCTCTTTAGCCTCTCTAAGCCAAACCTAGTTCTGAAAGGTCTTTTGCCCCTGCTCTACTCATTCCGGTCCATGAACCTGCTCTTGCAAACTAGGGTATAGCTTTTACAGCTCAGGTGTACTCTTCAGGGAGTATATTTTTGTTAAAACTTTCTGAGATCTGAGCTGTCCTTTTTTTTTTCTTTTTTTTTTTTTTTGCAGTTTTTGGCCGGGGCTGGGTTTGAACCCGCCACCTCCAGCATATGGGGCCAGCACCCTACTCACTGAGCCACAGGTGCCACCCTCTCCTTTCTGTTCTTTCAGTGCTTCTTCTCTTCACTTCTGCCAACTCTTCCTCCCTTTCCTTTCCTCTTTCTCTTTCCTTCCCTATTCCAGATACTTATGAGTATATATACCACATATATTTTTGAGTCCGTGGATCATATTTGCCTTAGTATATACACAGAGTGTGTAGGAGTTTTTTGTTCTTGTTTGATTTCTCCTCATTGTTCTTGCATGATCTTAAGAAATTGAAAGGGAAAATGCTGACTTATGCAGCCGTTTTGATATTGTAAATGATCCTGCCTGGTTTTTGCTCACTATTGTATCCCTAGAGTTTAGAATAGTGCCTGATGTAAAAAAAAAAATGCTCAATAAACATTGCTGGATAAATGAATGAATGATTCATTCAGAAACTGCATTTCCCATATCTGATCTGAAATTTTTTGATTGCTGCTGGTTTGTTTTGTTTGTTTGTTTGTTTTTTGAGACAGGGTCTTGCTCTGCTGCCCAGGCTAGAGTACAGTGGTGCTATCACAGCTCACTGCAGCATTGAACTTCTGGGCTCAAGTGATCCTTCTACCTCAGCCTCCTGAGTAGCTGGGACTACAGGTGCACGCCACCATGCCTGGCTAATTTTTTTTCTATTTCCTGTAGAGACAGGGTCTCACTGTATTGCTCAGAGTTGTCTCAAATACTTGGCCTCAAGCAATCCTCCCACCTCAGCCTCCCAAAATGCTAAAATTATATGCATGAGCCACCGTGCCTAGCCTATTGTGGTTGCTGGAGAAAGATGTGCAGATTGGTGCCACCACACGTTCATAGGCTCCAATTTCAGCTGGGACCTTCTGTACTTGCCCTTGGCCAGCTTCCTGTTCCCTTCAGCAAGTACTCCACATGTAGTATTCTTTTCACGCAGCCTGCAAATATCCATCTCCCTTGCTCGCAGATAGTGGTTAGCTCCCATTTCAAGCAGAGTTTTCAGTTGGGAACGTGAGGCTCATAAAAATATATAACACTAAGTAGAGCACAGCCACAGACCGATGAGAAAGCAGGTTAGCTGCAAACAGCTGCTATTGCCATGCTGGTGTTAACCAGCTCAAAAGCCACCTCAGGAACAACCCCAACTTCCAGCCCTTTCTACCAGCAAACATAGCAACAGCTTCACTCAACTCCTGTTTTCCTCCAGTGTCTGAGGATCAGGCACCCTTCTTCCAGACCAAAATCAGCTTCCACCCCCCCCCACCTTTGCTCTGGTTCTCAGCCCCTCCTCGTCTCCTAGGGGAGCCCCTTCCACCCCCAAGCCCTCTCCCCCCCTTGTCTGCAACCTCTCCCGGCTCCTTGGCTCCTGCTGCTCATCTAATCAAGGTGCTCAAGCTGCAGCCTCCTCTCCTTCCCTTCACAGCACATTTCTTTCTTTTTTTTTATTATTGTTTGGGGTTCTTTGAGGGTACAAAGAATTAGGTTACACTGATTGCGGTTTTTAGGTAATGTCCCTCTTATAATTGTGTCCTGCCTCCAAGAGGTGTGTGCCTTACACCATAACCCCCATTCCCCTCCCTGATCCCTCTCCCCACTGTTCATTCCCCTACCCCACCCTTTGTAACAGCTCATCTCTTGCCTTCATATTAGAATTGAGTACATTGAATTCTTGCTTCTCCAATTGAGTACTTTGGATCCTTGCTTCTCCATTCTTGTGATGCTTTACTAAGACACAGCCACATTTCTTCTTCTTTTTTTTTTTCTAGAACTTTTTTTTGCAGTTTTTTTTTTTTGGCCTGGGCTGGGTTTGAACCCACCACCTCCGGCATATGGGGCTGGCACTCCACTCTGTTGAGTCACAGGCACCGCCCAGACACAGCCACGTTTCTTTAAAAAAAGGCCAGGGCTAGTGAAACTCAGAGTAGGGATGCAGGCAGACGGCCCAAAGTGAGCACAGGTGGAGAGAAAGCTGTGATTCACAAACTAAAGAACAAGGAGCGTGCCCCAGTGCAAGCATGTGGGAGGCTCCAGCAGCATGTGCCAGCAGCTAGAATGTGGGATGGAAAAGTCCGAGGTGGCCCATGTGAATTCTTCCTATCTCAAGCCCTGGTTTTCTCTGGAAATTGGAGCAGGACGGAGTCCTCTTGTAGGCCGAGGTAGACACAGAGAAGCCGAGGAGAGGGAGGCTGATGGTGACAATCGCCTTCAAATATTTGAAGGAATGTCAAGTGAAAAGGAAGATTTACACTGTGCAGGCCAAAGGCAAGGCCTGTAAGCAAGGAGTGGAAGCAAGCAGGGAGGGAGATTTCTGGACAGTGAGAAAGTTTTCTATTAGAACTCTCTCAGAATGGATTGAGCTGCTTAGAGAATGATTAGATCCTCACCATTGGAGAAGTACAATCCAGAGACCAATAATCGCTTACTAGGTATTCATAACGCTGCAGTACTTAATAATACGTAGTCACAAGACTTCGACATTGTAAGAGTATGCGTGATGTATTTTTGTATCTTCAGCATTTTTCATGCCTGACTCCATGCCTGCTACCTAGTAGGAACCCAAACATTGTTAATCATTAATGATAAAAATAATGATATGGGCTCAGTGCCTGTAGCTCAGTGAGTAGGGTGCCAGCCATATACACTGAGACTGGCGGGTTTGAGCCCAGCCAGTGCCTGTTAAACAACAATGACAACTGCAACCAAAAAATAGCCAACCATTGTGGTGGGCACTTGTAGTCCCCCCTACTTGGGAGGCTGAGGGAAGAGAATCACTTAAGCCCAAGAGTTGGAGTTTGCTGTGAGTTGTGATGCCACAGCACTCTAGCCAGGGTGACATAGTGAGACTCTGTCTCAATAATAATAATAATAATAATAATAATATGTTCTTGTTAAATGTGCCATAAAATGAATACATTAAAAGAGAATTAAACCTGGTTTCTTGTACCCTCAATGAATCCCCAACCAAAAATTTTTAAAAAGAGAATTAAAATAAGCATCATGAGGATTGGAAGACAAAGTAACCTTTCCTAACATGTCCTTTTTGTGGTTTCCATAAAGATGAAATAAAACACGTGGACGCACATTGCAGCCTATCGGGTTTTATTATCAACATTAGATACTGTCAGAAATTTTGTCCTCTGCTCAGTTCAGTGGTAAGCCTTGCAACAATATAATCATATAAAAGACTGGGTCATTAATTTTGAGAAATTCACTATTCAAGGAGAAGAAATAAACGTGTACAAAGTAATTGGAGGGAATCAATCCTATGTTGTGTGATGCTGCGTCCATAAGAGCACTGATGGTGCCCAGGGGGTCAGTGTGGCACTCTTACTTTATTGATGACTGCTGACATTCTGTAAGACTTTATTGTAACTTGGTGTGTGACCCTGGGCACTATCCTAGCTCCTTTATATCTGTTTCTTCATCTGTCAAACAGGAATAATAACTCCTGGTTTACTTGGAGGGTTGAGTGAGGTAATGTTCTAGAACATACTTAGTCAAAGTAAACCATGCTGTGCAATAATGGTCATCATTACACAGGAATTTCATGTCTGTGATCTTGTGATATATAGCTAATATTCATTTTTCTTACTTATCATGCTGGTGTTTGATCCCCAGTTTTTCCAACTCCCCTTTCTCCTTCTCCTGGGGGGTAAGATCATTAAGCCCTGTAGAGTGCAAATCTTCTGGGGTACTGTTGAAATGTGGGCTAAAGAAGGCTTCTAGCCATTGGGGATGACAATGGCTAGGGTAGGAGGTGGGGAGTGCAGACTGACTTTCATTTTGGCAGATGACTCAT
Organism: Arctocebus calabarensis; assembly: GCA_963573935.1. Lineage (NCBI taxonomy): Eukaryota > Metazoa > Chordata > Mammalia > Primates > Lorisidae > Arctocebus > Arctocebus calabarensis. The sequence continues at coordinate 22,164 of CAUYON010013865.1, forward strand.
GCCCTTGTCTAATGCTTTTCTCTCCTGGTTGGCCCTTTCAAGAAGCCAGAAGGCAGGCTGGCCTAGGTGTCTGTTTTCAGTCTTCCTATACTTCCTGTCTGTGGGACCATTCTCTGGATGGCCTTGGATCTACTCGGTTCCCTCTTCTTTCTCATTTGTAATTCTTAAGAATAACTTCAGTGCCCACTAATATAAATATATGAATGGATTAATAAAATGTGCTATATGTATACCACAGAGTATGACAGCCATACAAAAATGGTGATCTAGCATCTTTAATGACAACCTAGATGGAACTGGATATCATTCTTTTAAGTGACGTATCACAAAAATGGAAAAAAAAACACCACATGCCCTTGACATCAAATTGGAACTAATTGATCAACACTTCATGTACATATATGGAAGTTAAACTCAATGGAAAACAAGTAGGGGGAAGGGGGGAGGAGGGGATGGGGAAATTTACACTTAATGGGTACAGTGCGCACCATCTGGGTGAAGGACACACTTTGACTCAATCTCTATGAAGACAAATTATGTAACCAAAATGTGTCTATCCCCTAATATTCTGGAAAAAATACATAACTATAGAATACCCTGGGGAAGCAACACCTTGAGATAAAAGGAGAGCTGACTGGGACATCCTGGGTTCTGTTCCTGCTCCTGTCCACTTGGAAATAGAATGTCCCTCAGTGCTTTAGCCCAGTGAATCATGTGACCCGGGTATAAAAGCCAAGGTGGGCTGCTTTCTGGGGGGTGTCACTGCAAGTGGGACAGATGAGGTCATGGCTCCGTTTACCCCCAGCAAATTTCTGAGCCTTGGAGAAACAGCTCACAGTGAATCCTAGGCTCCTATTGTCTCTTGTTGGGTAAAGTAACAGATCCACTTCATGTCACTTACTGCTTGTGTGGCCATTTGTCTGTGTCTCACCAGACTCAGACAAGTTAGTAACCAGTACGTAGTGAACCTGCTTCCTGCTTCCCATGATGAAGTGATTGTGCACCCTGCTTCCAAATTTACACGTGGAAGCCCTAACTCCCCACACAACTGCATTTGTAGATAGGGCTTTTTTTTTTTTTTTTTAAACAGTGTCTCAACTCTGTCACCCTGGGTAGAGGGCCATAGTGCCATAGCGCCATAGTTCACAGCAACCTCAAACTCTCAGGTTTGAGCAGTTCTGTTGCCTTACCATCCTGAGTAACTGAGACTACGGGGGCCCGCCACAATGCCCGGCTAGTTTTTTGTTTATTTTTAGTAGAGATGGGCATCTAACTCTTGCTCAGGCTGGTCTCGAACTCCTGAGCTCAAGCTCCTGGCCTCCAACTCCCAGACTGCTGGGATTATAGGCATAAGCCACCTTGCCTGGCCTGTAGATAGGGTTTTAAGAGGTAATTAAAGATAAATGAGGTCATAGGCATAGAGTCTTTAATCCAGTAGCACTGGTAACCTTATAGGAAGAGATCTCCCCTCAGCCCCTGCACCAAGGAAAGACCACGTGGGGACACAGTGAGAACACTGACATTGCCGGCCAGACTTTGATATTGGACTTTACAGTCTCTAGAAATGTAAGACAATTTCTGTTGTTTTTGATTTGGGGGCCTCTGGCAAATAAGCAAGGGTTTTAAAATCCTGACTGAGCATCAGAATAACAAGAGGGAGTTTATTAAATATGCAGATACCCCAATTCCACACCAGACCAACTTCATCACAGCTACTGGGAATGGAGGTATTTGTTATAGCAGCCTGTGCTGACCAAGACACTTCCCATCACATTTTAGGCATGCACGGCCTTACACACAGGAGCCCTGGAGGAAATCACTACAAATCAAGAATAATAGAAAGCCCACTCTGATTTGAGACCTCTAAACCTGGGAGGAGTGTTATGTGGTGTGTAAATGAGTGGCTCCTGTGTCTCCAGACAAGAATTGTCAAAATTCTGTGCTGAGTTGGTGGAATCAAGAACTGTTTTTTAGCAGGGGGTCATTTGTGTTTTAAACTAAAAGCATATTTCTGAGCAAATTGCTGAATCCTTCAGTGGGAAGACTGGCTAGATTTGAACCACGAGAAGCTGAGTTGCTGAAGCAAGGAACAGTCTGTTTCTTTTTTTAGTGGTCAAGTTCTGTGGAGGCCTTCTGTAGCAGATGGAATTATTTCTGCACCTACTTCTAGTGTGTTTTTCGCCCTTGCTTCTCTAGAACTAGAAGTAAAATTAAAAATCCAAGTCCATTGATGAAGAAAACATATTTCCTTTTCTTTAAAGTGATTGATATTGCTGCTTTTGCTTCTGTGCTCCATTGAACAGATTTATTTCTAAGCATTCAGAGCAAGAGAGGTTCCTTTAGATTGTACGGCCTTACCAGCCAGCGCATGAGGACAGAAGGCAAAACCACAGGCTTTGGGCTTGCTTCCTGCACAGGCCAAACTGCCTGCTACCTTTGCTTCACCAAATTGCCTAGGAAAACATTTGGCTTCCAGATGCTACGTATGACAGAACCCTTGTTGTTTCTCCTGGTCCATGTGACCTGGGCTATGAATGCCCCCGAGACAGGGTCAAAGCTACTTTCTACAGACATTATTTTCAAGTACATGGATAAAGTTCAGGACTTCAGGGCAGGTGGGTGGGTAAAGGCTAGGAAGGATTCAGTGACATCTACTGGCCAACCGTGACTATCTTTAAGACACTGCTTTAAAGTCATTTGGGCAGTATCTAAAAATACAGATTTCTTCAATCTATAATCACCTACACACTCATATGAATGGTGAAACATAGCTATAGTCCAGAAAGTAGAAGGGAAGAGGAGAAAGAGGGGAAGGGAGGGGGGATATGGAAGGGGGGAGGGTATTTGGGGGGACCTCACCTAATGTGCATGATGCAATGGTACATTTCGAAACTATTCAGAAATGAGTATAACTGTGATGGATGTGTTACTTAGTTCAATGTAAGCGTTTCACATTGTGTATCGAAGCAGTACCTGGAACCCCATAAATGCATCAATGTACAAAGTTATGATTTAATAAAAAATAATAAAAATATAGATTTCTGGGCCTCTTTTCCCAGAAGCTGTGATTAAGTCGGTCTGGTAGGGGATTGGGGTATCCGCATATTTAATAAATTCCCCCTCGTTATTCTGATGCTCAGCCAGGATTTAAAAACCCTTGCTTGCTTTCCAGAGCCCCCCAAATCAAATGAGGACATAACTGCATAAAAGCCCATCTCATCTTTCCTTAGCTAGATCAGACTGCTATGTTTTGAGAAAAGGCAGCTATTTCAGGCTAATGCTTGGTACGTAAGAGAAAATGAACCATCTATCACGCTTGTTTTCAGATGAAGAACAATGAGGTAGCACACTGAATTAATTGAAATGGAATATGCCAGTTGCATGTTGCTATTTTATTGTCATTTATTAAATATTTGATGAGTCCCCCCGGTGAGCAGAAGGGAGTTTTCTATTCTACTGTTTGGTTAGAAAAAATTGGTTCCACCTGCAGATGTTATATTAGTCACAATAATTCAGCCCAATTCTTCATTCTTTTGTTTTATTTATTCATATTTTTGATCCAGATGCATTCATTCATTCACTCAACAGATCATGTCCCAGAGACTGCTGGGTGTGAGGTTATAGCGTAAAAGTCAAGTCTCTGACTTTAAAGGTGACAATGACTTTAAAAAGAAGAAGAAGAAGAAGTAACAGCAGTCTGGCACAGATGTGACCCAAACAAAATTGTACTTAGGGTGGACCATTACATGGGCAGAAGAGGCAAAGGCCTCAATGAAATTTGTTTGTTATCATACGTCAACAGCAATGTAGAATATGTCAACAGTATTCCCCCATTATCCAAGGGGAATGTTTTCCAAGACCTCAGTAGATGCTTGAAACTGCAGGTAGAACCCATGTGGAGGTACACTAAATTTTTTCTTCTACATATATAACTATGATAAAGTTTAATTTATAAATTAGGAATAGGAAGAGATTAGCAACAATAACTAGTAATTACATACAATTATAACAGCATACTGGCATCACTGCTCTTGCACTTTGGGGCCATTATTGAGTAAAACAAGAGTTCCTTGAACATTAAACACTGCAATACCATGCCAGCCAAGCTGATTGCCGGGACAGCTACTAAGTGACTAACAGGCAGGTGGCATCTACAGCGTGGATACACTGGACAGAAGGAAGACTCACAACCCAGGTGGGAAAGACTTAGACAGCAAGAGATTTTAGCATGTTATTCTGGACAGCAGGCAATTTCCAATGTAGGAATTTTTTTTTTTTTTGGCAGTTTCTGGCCAGGCCTGGGTTTGAACCCACCATTTCTGGCATATGGGGCTGGCGCCCCACTCCTTTGAGCCATAGGCGCTGCTAGAAATTTTTTTTTTTTATTTCTGACAATTCTTATTTAATGTTTTTTGACCACGGTTAACTGTGGGTAACTGAAACTGTGGGAAATAAAACCATGGATAAGGGTGCTATTCTGAGTGGTTTACATCTATTAATGCTTTTCAGTCCCAAAGTAATGCTAAGAAATAAATGCTATTGTACTCATGTTACATATGAAGAAACTGAGACACAGAGAGATTGAGCAAATCATTTACTAAGAGGCAGAGCTAGGATTCAAAATCCTTTTCTAAACCACTTTGCTACATTCCTCTCTCTTTGATATCTGAAATCCTTACAGAGCATCATTGTTTTTAATCACTATAACAACCAATAATAGTAGCATTTATACATAACTTAATATGGACCAGACACTGTAGTGAGCATTTAACACTATATATTGCTTATCTCATTTAATCTTTACAACAATTATCCCCATTTTAGGAGGAAGCTGAGAATCAGAGTGGTTAATTCACCTGCTCAAAGTCACACAGCTAGTAAGTGGCAAAGCTTTGATTTGAGGAAAGCTCAGTCTAAAGAGCCCATACTCTTAAGTGCTATGTCATATTGCTTTCCACAAACTGGTGACACAATTAAGGCAATGTAACACCAGGAGAACAGTGATTAACAGCACCTACTCTGGAGGCAGAAGGATGGGATTGTATCTACTCTGCCTCTTGGGACCTGTGTGACACTGATTCAGTGCTCACATCTATAAAATGAGGATGACAACTGTACCTATCTCTCAGAGCTGTCCTGAGGATTAAATGGGTTAATATAAAAAATACTTAGAAGAATGCCTGCCACATGGTAAGTGGTATTTAAATATTGACTTATACTAGTGCTGTGCTCTCATATGACAAGAAGTAGCTATCATCACATATCTCCGTATGAATGTCTATTAGATATTAGCTAGCTTGTCACTACCAAACCTCTGACAAGATGTACTATAGCATTTGTAAAGGGTGGGGTTATGAAGAAGGGCATTCCAGGCAAAGGAGTGAAAGTCAGAAGTAGCATGCTGTGTTTGGAGTAGATGCTCCAGATGAGTGGACAGAATGTACTTGAGAAAGAGTGTCCAAAGCTAAAGCAGGGCAGGTAGGCAGAAGTCACGTCATTAAGAATCTTACCTGTGCACACAGGGACTTGGATTTGACTCTCTGGAGAGTTATAGAAGGTTTTAAGCACATGACAGACATGGCCAGCTTTGCATTTTAGAAAAGTGGCAGCCTGGAGAATGGATTGAAAGGGGTCAGACTCGAAGCAGGCTGTGACAATAGTTGTGTGTGTTTCCAGTGAGTAATAACAAGTATCTAAACTAGGGCAATTATTAGCAAGAGGCATGGATTTCAGCGATAATTAGGATGTAGCATTCACAGGTTCTGGTGAGTGAGCGATTGAGAGGAATCTAAGATGACTGCTGGGTTCTGGCCTGAGTGCTGCAATGTACTAAGAGTACACAGGAAGAGAAGGTTGTGGAGTGAGGGCAGAGAGATAATCCATTTCATTTGGGACATGCTACATTTGAGGTCCTTTGGGGACATTCCAGCTGAGGGGACAAGTATGCAGATAGATATACATATGGGTGAGAAGCTCAGGAGAGAGCTAGGCTGGAGACGAGGATTCTGGATTCATCAATCTGTGCATTGTATTTAAGGCCACAGGACCGGTTGAGACTGCGTAGGAAGAGAATAGAGAATGCAAAGAGAAAAGGGGCAAGAAAGAAGCTTGGGTCATCGCAGCGTTTACCAGGTGAGCATCAGAAGAGAAGTTAGTAATGGAGCCAGGGGTGGAACAGCCTGAGAAGAACGAAGAAAACAGGAGAGAAGGTTTGTAAGAACTGGGGTGAATTTTGCTAGTGTTTAGACATCATTTCTCTGTTGAATCTGGGAAGGCTGAACTCCTGCCCTGCCAATCAGCCCTTCCTCTCATGAGATTCTGTATGGGAAGATTTGCAAAGAGCAGGAGTGAAATGGTGTGCAAAGTACTGCTTTAATAGAAAAGCTGAAAACTCAATGCAGGGCTCTCTAGGAAAGTTGAAGTTACATGGCTTAGGCCACAGGCCTAAGTAGGATTTCCACCTCTTTCTAAAACCTGTGGGTGGAACCTGGAGGAATCCACAAGAACAACCAATCCCAGATCGTATTCTGTGACCCCCTTTCCCTACCAGGAACTGAAAGAGTGGTAATAGGAGAGAAATTCCAGAATATGGAAAACACAAGCGAGCAGAAGAGGAGCCAGAGACAGCAATAGTGAGATAGGCTAATAGGATAGCTGGAGAGGGAGGCGAAAACCCCAGCGAGTGTTCAGGAAGAAATTAGTCACCGATGTGGAAAGCCACAGGAGGAGTGACATAGGAAGAGATAGCGGAGGAAAGGGCTGAACTTGTCTCATTCTTTTCGTTTCGGATCCTCTCCCCCAAACGCTGTGGCATCTGCACTAGCGCAGGTTATTTTAATGAGCTCAGTTGTCCTTACCTTGCACCCTTGGTTTGCAAGGATGGTGGAATAAGCTGCCCTCACGTCTAGTCTGAGCTGGTTCCTTACATCTTCGGTCTCAGCATAGACGGTGTAAACCGATCCTGAGCAGACGTGATTTATTTGACCTGAGCAGTGTGTTTGCCAACATATAGGAATCAGGAGAATTTACTTAAGAATGAGGATTTTTGTCTTCTCTTAAAAATGTAGAAGATTCGCCGAAGCTGGGCCTGCAGCATGGAAGACTGATTGCAAGTCCTGATTGCTGCATTTAGATGGACACATGCTCTTTAGTTCGCCACATCCTTCCCCGTCACTCTGTGTCCCTGTATGTGTTCTGTTAAAGGAGAGATTATGAATATGTCAGGCTTCGTAGACCCTACAGCCTTGTTACAACTACTCACTTCGGCCGGAGTAGCATGAAAACAGGCACAGACAAACTGATATTCTAAGAAGTGGTTGTGTTTAAAAAAAAACTGTGATTGGATTTTATATACTTTTCCTGATCCCCAAATATTTTTCTTCTTTTGACTGGTTTTAAACATTAAAAAACATAAAAATATTCTTAGCTCATAGGCTACATAAAAAGAGACTGCCAAGCAGATTTAGCCCAAAGGCTGTAGTCTGCTGACCCTAGCTTAGAGAATCAAAGGATTTAACGGGGTAGGTATCACGTGGCTCAGACGTCCCTTTCCCCATTTCAGGCACGATCATGCACAGTTTCCGGGGAGATACGCTTATGGCTATGAGGAAGGCAAGATTGGCTTGAGGACATCATTTTTTTTTTGAGACAGAGCCTCGAGCTGTCACCCTGGGTAGAGTGCCGTGGCATCACAGCTCACAGCAACCTCCGATTCCTGGGCTCAAGCGAGTCTCCTGCCTCTGCCGTCCAAGTAGCTGGGACTACAGGCACCCGCCACAACGCCCGGCCATTTTTTGATTGCAGCCGTCATTGTTTGGCGGGCCTGGGCTGGATTCAAACCCGCCAGCTCAGGTGTACGTGGCTGGCGCCTTAGCCCATTGAGCTACAGGCGCAGAGCCGAGGACATCATTTTGAAAGACTAGGGGTGGGATGTCGAAAGATCTGGCTTCACAGGTAGTCTCCACTCTATGAAAGTTCCAAAGACAAGGGAAATAAATACAAAGAACTCAGAAAAAGACACTTTAATCTTAGACTGATCAGGCAAAATAAACCTGGTGACCATGACCTAAATCAGGCAGACTCTCTAGTTAACCTGTTTGCTTGTCCTCCTTCTGATAAATGGCATGACTATTCTCCAGGTCTGAGGGAACTTTGAATGGGCAGGCACCTAAGCGAGAGACCAGCCTGCCCTTACAGAGCCAATACCAAGAACGAATACAGGGAAAGGGGAAAGGGAGGGGAGGGGAGGGGGGAGTATCGGTGGAGGGAGGGTAATTGGTGGGATCACACCTACGGTGCATCTTAGCAGGGTACTGGGGAAACTTATTAAATGTAGAGTATCAATTTCTTTATATAGTGATCAAGAAAATGCCATGAAGGCTATCTGTAACAGTACGATGAAAACATTTCTGAATGTATATGAATCGTGCCCTATGATTGCACCAATGTACAGAATTATGATTCAGTAAAATTATAAAAAAAAAAAAAATTCTGTGATTCTGCAATGCTGTGCCCATCCCTATGATCTCTCAGCCACACTCTCCCTGCAAGCGTGGAAGGCACCCAGCCTCCCACAGGAAGCCAGGCCACCTTGCTCTGACCTGGAAGGCCGGGCCCCTGTGACTCCAAAAGCACCAACAGGACATGCATATCTTCACCTTCTGGGTGGGGTGGGACCTTGCATGACACAGAAACCCCTCCTCACCCACCTACTTTCCCAAGCCCCCCAGAAGCAGAAGCTTCCCCTAGTTTTACTGTAGTGAGTGGAGCAAACTCAGCTGCTCCCAAGAAGCAGGGGCAGGAGACAGGTGGGGAGGCTCCTTCTGTTAGGCTTTGCCCACTGCGTGTGCTCAGACCGACCAGGTGCGTCTCAGACGGTCACGCACCTGCCCAGCCCAGCCCAGCCCACTCCTTCCCTTCCCTCCGCTTCACAAGGGAGGAGCTGCACATCATTCCATCCTTGTCATTTTGTCCCCACTGCTGGGGCTAGACGTCAGCCAGCCTGGGTACTTGACATTCTAGCTTCTGACTTACTGTAGGACCTGGACAGATCCTTCCCCAGAGAGCCTCATTTCCCCCCATCTGCAGAAGGTGAGGGGATTAGACTAAAACAGACTTTCTGGGACCCCAGGACCAGCAGCATCCACTTTCCCTGGAACTTGTCACAGATGCAAATTCTCAGGCTCCGCCTCGGACCCACTGAATCAGGAACTCCAGGGGCCCAGAAATCTGTATCTCAACAGCCCACACCCCACTGCCCTAGAGGATCTCTGCAGGGGGGCTGTGAGAAAGTCACCTGCCCTCAACCCACATTGGGGTCAGACTGGGCAGCAGGAAACTCCTTCCAGGGCTGCTCCCTGCCCTCAGCCCAGGACAAAGCTACAGGACCCTCCAGCACCTGACCCCCCAGGTCAGCTGAGGCCTCAACTTCTCCCTCTATGTAAGCCTGCTTCCCTCCTTCTCTCTCACAGGCATCAACCCCGAGAGCTTCCCTGGACATGACCTATACACTGATCTTCACCTTGGAACCTGTTTCCCAGAGAATCCAACCCACAATAGTGTTGGAGAGCCCTGACATTCAGTCATCTTCATCATCATCTTCAGCATCACTACAGCATTTAAAGCACTCACTATGTTCAAAGCCTAGTGCAGAGAACTTCAAGATTCTGTTCACTTAACACGATTGTAAGAGGGACTTTACCCAACAAATGCAACCAGTGTATCATGGTTTCTTGTACCCTCAATGAATCCCCAACAAAAAAAAAAAAAAAAAAAAAAGATTCTGTTCACTTCCCAAGACCACCCTGGGATCTCCATCATACAGGTGAGGCTTAGAGACGTTAAGGACTTGTCCATGTCCCCAGTGGAGGATCAGGGCAACTCTGTCTGATGTCATAGCCAAGCATCTGTCTACCCCACCCTCCTGTCTCTCAGGGATGCCCATGTTCATGAGGACTCATGGGGTCAGGGTGGAGGTATAAAGAAACAGAGACCAGGAGCAGGGTCCCCCAAAATGTCTTGTGATACTCAAGGAAGTGCTGGCTGAGCTGGGCTGTCCATGGTAACTCCAGATAGCAGTCAGGGCTCCTGGGCCATGCAGGGGACATAGATACCGTCTTCAAGGAACAAGCAGGCCCAGGAGAAAAACAAATGCATGTACCTAGTACCAGGAGCAAGAAAGGGCGGGAGCAGAGGAGAATGGGGGGCACTTCCTATAGAACCCGAGATGGAAAACACCAGGCAGAAGCTGGGATGTCCAAGTAGAAGGGGGCAGGAAAGGGAGGCTATGGCCAGGCACAAAGCAGTGCTTCTCATGAGGCAGAGCTGAAGTGGCCCTCCCAGCTGGCTTGGCGGCCAAGTGGAGGAGACCTATGAGTGGGGGTGGAGAGTCTGGCCAGGCTCAGGGGCAGTGGAATAGTCACTGATCATCCCACAAGGGAGAATGAATACAAGCCAAGCGCAGGCCTCCTGCCTTCTTGTGAGGTGCACAGTGGGGTGGGAAGAGCAGAGCCTGTGGAATAAGAAAGCTCTATTATTCCGCTGCTCAGCTTTGCCATGGCTGGGTGTATGGCCTGTAGCCATTCATTTGATTTCTCTACATCTTGTGTCCCTCATCTATTGGTCTTTTCATGCTCAAATGACATTATATATGTGTGTATACACACACACATATATGTATATAGATAGATAGATAGCACCTGGAACAGAGCAGGCCCACAATGGCTGTTCCATCCTGTTCCACCTTATCCCAAGTCCAGTAACTTGGAAATTAACATGCAACAATCACCATGACTCCTGGAATGCGATAAAACAGGTACTAGAGCAAAGGACTTCTGGCTTGCAACCATTCATCATCCAACAAGTATTTACTAGGTTCTGACTGTGTGTGAAACACTGTTCCAGGTGCTGGAGACACAGCACAGGCACAGTCCCTGGCCTCAGGGAGCTCATCTTCCAGTGAGAGATGAGTAGCAAAGAAGCAAACAAACAAGCGAGATCTCGGTAGCTGGTGGTCAGTGGCATAAAGAGTGATTTGCAGACTAACTGGAAAGGGAGAGGTTGTTAGTGTGGAATAACTGGTCGAGGCAGACCTCTCTAAGTAGGTGACATTTGAGCCAAGAACTGGGGGAGAGGATTCCAGGCAAGAATAGCGAGAGCCATGGCACCCAGAAAGGAAAAAGCTGGAGAGGCAGAGGCCAAGCATAGAGGGAAAGTGGCCCCTCCCTCCACATAGGAAGGCACTTCCGTGGCAGGTGAACACCCAAATCCTGAGGCCTGCTGGCTCCTGCACCAGCCCTGGCTGAACAGCGTGGTAGTCTGGGCTCCACAAGCTGAGCCCAACATGGCCTGGAGTGAAACCGTGGCCAAAGATTCCTCAGGTTATGCTCACTCAGCTACGGTCAAGCCGTGGTGTTTATTGATGACACACACCTCTCTCTCTCTTTAAGAAAAAACCACAGAACCTTGTGGCACCGGTCAATGTTATCTTAGTTGGGTCAGGACAATTCCTTCTCCACTTTGTTAACATCGTTCATCTTCTGTATTTTTAAAAATGTCAACTGTAATTTTTTTTCATTAAATCATAGCTGTGTACATTAATGCAATCATGGGGTACAATGTGCCGGTTTTACATACAACTTGAAATATTTTCATCGAACTGGTTAACATAGCCTTCATGGCATTTCCTCAGTTATTGTAATTTTAAAAAAGGATATTGTTTTTTGTTTTCTAAGGTTCCTTTTGTGACTCCCCCAATCAGGATTCTGAGTGTGCGGTTCCATGTGGGAATCATAATCCAGACCATCAGGGTGCTCAGTCCTTACTGGATCACTTCGTGCCACCTTCGGGGCAGGCCCAGCAGATGCCTCTTCCCCAAGACATCTCCCGTGTCGCTGTTTACCTTTGCTCAGAGATGCTCAGGGTGGCCTTCTGTAGTGCTTTTTATAGGAAACTGAGATTGCCACCTGGAAAGGGAAAAAAGGGAGAGTGGCAAGCATGTGGAAAGAATGTTTGGAAGGACCTGGTCCTGCAGTTACTTGGAGTGGAGCCTTGTCTAGAAGAAGGCAGACAGTGGTTCTCAACCTTCCTAATGCTGTGACCCTTTAATACAGTTCCTCAGGTTGTGGTGACCCCCGACCGTAAAATTATTTTTGTTGCTACTTCATAACTCTAATTTTGCTCCTGTTAGGAATGGTAATGTAAATTTCTGACATACAGACTGGTCTTAGGCGACCCCTGTGAAAGGGTCGTTCAACCCCCACAGGGGTCGTGACCCACAGGTTAAGACCCGCTGCAAGCTGGGACCTGAAAGTCCCCAGTCCGCAGGGAGTGAAATAAGATTAGAAATCCAGAGTGTCATGGTTATCAGGGACACCCAGGTCAGGCCGTCCAAGCTCCCATCAGGTGCTCAGGCTCCATCCCATTTCCTCTGCTGAGGGCCCACGTGGCCTCTGCTGTCACACCCCAGTGATGCAGGGTTCACGCCTTCCCTACCGTCTCCTCCCTCTCTGCCTGCGCTTCAGGACCATGCAGCTGGGCCCCCCTGAGCGCTGAGGGCATCCACCAGACACTGAGAAGTTATGGGCAAAGCAATGTCGCAGGGACTATCATAGCCCAGGAATCTACTAAGCTAGCGGAGAGGACAAATATGTACACAATATATTCATTACGCGGGATGCAGAGGAAGCTTTCCTGCCATTTTGGGGTCTCCCCCATTTCTGCCAAACCTGCCCCTGCTGTTGCATCCTTTGAAGAGCCTGGTCTCACCATCCCTCCCTCCTGTGGCCTTGACCAGGATTCTGTGAGGTGGGTGACCCAGCCTGTCTCCCCTCTTCCCTCTCTCCGCCCATGTCCACTGCTACGATGTCTCCTCTGCTGATGGTGTGGGCAGGGTTTTCTCTTAATTCTTGCAACAAAGTAGCAAAGGCTGAATGAGTGTCCACACTGGGCGGCGTGCTCAGGTGCTGGGAGCACAAAGATGCCTGAGCGTCTCCGAGGGGTGCACAGACCAGAGGAGGGGTCAGACGCGGAAGAGGCAGGGCACACAGTGCCATCTGTGCAACAACAGGCGTAACACACTCAACCCTTCAGCCTGTGCCCAGTCTCATCCTTCTGCAGCATCCAGGAACAGGGAACCCAGCAGTCCACATGAAGTAACAGAGTAAGGTCAACCTGTATTGTGTTCCTAGAAAAGGATGGAGGTCCTATTCATAGCTCCTGCCACAAGTGTCACCACCCATGCTCCTAGCTGGAAGCCCAGAATCCACCATGCTCCTGGCCTACCTTCACTACCCTCAGAAGTAGGGCATTGCTTGGGAAGATGTTTTACTTAGGAGAAGGCCCTGACCAGCAGAATTCTCTGCCCTGTTATGGAAGGATGCACAGGGGTGAAAGGTGACAGAGGAGGGACATTTTCCCCAGCTAGGGGTTCAGGGAAGGCTTCTTCCCACTCAAGCTGAGTCTTCATAGAACAAGCCAAGGTGGAAGGAAGAAAGGGGGTGCAACAGGAAGGGCGCCCCAGGCAGAGCCACACAGGACCCTGGCATGTCAGGAAGCGCAGGGGCCCGGCCATTTGTTCCTTACTCCCCACAGGCCCCTGAGTAGAAAGAGGGGATCAAATCTAGCTGTTCCCACGAAGGAACGTTCCTGCAGACCTGCAGCGGGAGGTGTTCTCTGGACTTCATACAATCCCCACTTTCCTGTCTTTGGGTACCGAGAGATTCCGACAAAAGGTTTTGATCCCTTGGCAGGGCTGCAAGCCTGTGACCTGTGGTCCAGCAGCCCCAACCTGGGAAAACCAAAGCCTGTCACCAGACCCCATCAGGTCTCCCCCAAGCTACTCCTGGGACCCTTCCTCTTTCCCTGTGGGGCAACGCCCTAAAACACGAGGCTGCTGACTTTGCTGTAAGTGTCTGTCTAGGCTTCGACATATGGACGCTGGCGTGACTCCCTTCTGTCACTGTACAAAATCGGCACATGAGGTCTAGAGACAGGAGTAACTCACTGTGGGTCACACAGCAAACTGGTGGCAAGGCAAGGACGAGCAGGGGATCTGGAAACAGCCCACAGTGTCCACTGCAGGTGTGGCCTGAGTTCCACCAAACCCTAAATGGGACAGAGCTCATATTGAACTACAGGGTTCAGATAATGTCTTCATTTCCGGGAAATGGAAGCTCCTCGTGTAGTTTGGATTCTAGTGTATGGGCCCAAGAGCAGCTCAAAGTCAGGTGTGTTCCCCGGGCCACAAGGCCGTGCCCTCTCTCACCAGGGTCAGATGTCTCAGGGTTCCCATCACCTCCTCCAAGAGGCATCCCTCACCTCCAGTCCGGATCCAGGGCAATCCTCCCAGCCACCCGTGGCCGCCTCTTATCCATAGCAGTGAGACCACCTCTGTGAGATGGGGACTGACCTCCTCTTTATCACTGTGACCCCAGAATCCAGCCCATGGCAGGCAAGAGTACCAGGGAATCTGGATGAGGGCAGAGCTGGAGCAGGAGATGCCCAGAGCAGAAGGCCTTTGAGGAGAAAGAAGCTGTTCAGAGGAAAGCCGAGGGGAAGATAAGGGCACACTGTGGGCAGCTGGCCCGCAGGAGAAGAGTTCCCGTAGTGGACGGGACGCTGTGGTGCATTTCCACACGCCCTTCAGGAAGGCGCCTTGTTCTCCTAGGAGTGTTGGCTGCTGGTGGCTCAGAGCAGAGTCCCCAGGAGCTGCCTTGCCCAAGCTAGGCCCTCCGGCAGGGGCAGCCCACACCCAGTGACTGGACAGGTTGGGGGTGAAGGCCTCACTCCTGGGCTTCAGCCCAAGGCTGCTCTGCAAGGCCACCCTGGCTCTCGAGCTCCGCGTGGGGTTGGCTGAGGCCTTTGTCGTGACTGTCTCACGACTCAGCTTCTCCATGCCCAGCCCTGCTCCCCTCCTTCCCACAGACCCTTGCCAGGAAGCTTCCAGGGTGTGAATCTCATCTCAGAATCTGCCTCCTGAGAACAGCAGGCACCCAGAGGGGGAGAGGCAGGGAGTGGTATGGGTGCCAGTGAGACAGGGGGAGCCCCAGCTGTGAAGCTTCAGGAGGATCCTGGGGGCTGAGGGAAGGACCCTGAGCCAGGGAAGAGCCACAAGGCGGACGCCTCTGTGTGAGGGGTATCTTGGTGCTGTGGACAGAGGCTGGGCGGGAAAGCGAGGAAGAAGAGGAGAAAAGGAGGGCGGGGTGGGGGAGTTGTTCTGGCTTCCTGGGTTAGAGAGAAGTTAATTCTCCTGAAGGATGGGACAGGAGGAGACGGATCTGAGCTTACCATGCAGCTGCCTGCCCGTGACCATGACCAAGTACTTAACATTTTTCAAAGCATGTGTTCACTTAGCCTTGGAAGATTATCAACATTCCTGTCACTTTCTGTTGCTTAGACGGAAAAGGGTTACCTACCTCCCTGGCAGTATCCCTTGTAAGCCCAGGAATTCTACAGACACCTAGTGAGCACTCTCAGCCCCTCGGTTTGACCCTTGTGTGAAGCCTCTCCGGGCACTGGGAAGTGCCAGGGCTGGGCTGGGGGTGTGGGGTGTCTTCCCAGCTTAGGCTGAGGTCAAGGACAGGAGGCTCTCCCCAGGGAAGGCAGGGAGGGCACCCAGATGGCTGAACACCAGGCTCCACCCTCGAGGCTGCTCGAATGCGGGCCAGATGGCCAGGCTCCCTCTAGGCAGGAATGGGACTGACCACAGAGTTCCCACGGAATCCACCCTGACAGCTCGGTGTGGCTCTGGGGAGAGCTGGGGTGTGAGGGGCACGGGAGTGTCTAGAGGCCTGGAAGCACTTTCCCATGGGTTACCTCAGCCTCTCCCCACAGCAGCCCTACAGCCTGGTGAGCTCAGGAGCCAGGGGACTCTCCCCAGTTCACAGGCAGACCCCCTGCCCCGTGAGGGCCAAGGTTACACAGCAAGGTCAGGACAAAAGCCAGGGCCCCACCTTCCCGCCCAGCCTCTGTCCACAGCAGCAGGACACCCTCCACCCAGAGGCAGCTCTAACATGGGGGCACACCCTATGGAGGACTCCAACACGGTCACTCCAATGTGCACACAGACACGTGAACACAAGCACAGCCAGGCCATGAAAGCAGCATCCCATGCTGGCAAGAGAGGGGAGGGGATCGCCACCTGGGACAGCATTAGCGCCAGTCAGTCACACATTGAGCATCTGCTTACCTCATGACGGAGCACTTTTGTTCCTGAACCTTCAGAACATTGTCACCAGGTCTGTAAGGGGAAAGGACAGGGATGTCCACGGCAGGCTCAGTGGGTAAGTGCGTGGTCAGGCTATGTGGGTGTGCGTAAGGGGTCTACAGTAAGCACACTAGTGATGGGCTGTTGCGGGGGGAGTGAGATATGGTGACAAAAGTGAATGAAGAGAGGCCCTTTAGGGAGCAGAGGCAGGCACAGACCTGTGAGCACAGCACCCTAACTCACTCCATGCGGGCCCTGGTCCACGTGAGTACCGTGGCCCCCTACCAGGGCAACAGAGTGGGACCATCTCAAAGGCCTGTGTGCACGGGGCTCAGGGCTCAGGTAAGGGCTGGAGCAAACTCCTGCACTTCAGGAGGGAGGCTGGACAGAGGCGGGCAGCTGGCCTTGGAGGTGAGCTAAGTCCCCTCTACTCTAAACCTCTGAGTCGGCAGGACCCTCAGCGGGGCTGCTGAGTGGGCCTGCATAGTGGGACACTTTTTCCCCCTGGGAATGTGGCTGTGAGGGGAGCTATACTGGGAGCTGAGCCATCCCCCCCCCCCAGTAAGGCAGCCTTCATTTCACTCTAGAAATGGTTTTCTGTCCTTTGCAAGCACCTCAGGGAGTGGCTGGCTAATACACTCCACGTGCCCTGCAGGGCAGCTGACCTGGTCTCCCTGGCTGGGGCCTTGCGACTCAGTACATCCAAGGCGAGACCCAAGCAGCATGTGTCTCTGTGCAAAGTGGCTCTGCTAGGGAAGCCCTTTGGGAGCTGGTCACAGAAGCCGCAAGTTGTGACAGATGTTTTAGCCGGCATAGCTATCAGCGGATCATAAGCAGAGGTGCCAGGACTCTGGGAAGGCAGCTGGTTCTCTCTGGATTTCAAATATCCCTCCATAGTTTGCATCCATCCTTCATGATGGAGAAAAGAAGTGTAAATGACAGCAGTAAATTTGGGGTGAAGTCAGTTTAGTCATCAATCCTAAATTGACCAACGGTGAGTTGAGGTCTGGTTTGGCATTTGATTTGGGCTCCCTGCTATAAGCATGCGTGAACCCCGATAGATACGTATTAAACATCTTTTGTTCCAACAGCTGGAGTCAGGGGTGCTACTCAGAGATCTAGTTCAGTCACTCATCCCCCTTGTTTTTAAAGATAAAGAAACAGAGACCCAGAGAAGGAGTGTTTATCTAGGGATTCCTGACAGGTTACCTGTGGGCTGACCCTGCTCTCAACGTCCTGGACACGCGTCACCTCCAGCAAGTTACCCGGGAGTGAAGGTGCCCTTGACCTTCTAGACCTGCCCCGGCCTCTGCAGAGTAGTACGACTAACAAAAAACTGTACAGTGGGCTGGCATGGGTGCTCACACCTGTAATCCTTGCACTCTGAGAAGCCGAGAAAGATGGATTGTCTGAGCTCAGGAGTTCAAGACCAGCCTGAGCAAGAATGAGACCCCGTCCCTACTAAAAATAGAAAAACTAGCTGGGCATTGTGGTGGGTGCCTGTAGTACCAAACTACTCAGGAGGCTGAGGCCAGGGGATCACTTAGGAGCCTAGGAGTATGAGGTTGCTATGAGCTATGACACCACGGCACTCTACCAGGGTGACAGTAAGGAAAAAAAAAGAAAAAGAAAAGAAAGAAAGAAAAGAAAAATACTAGACAGTGTATAAGCAAGCATCTATTCACTCACTGGGCTTAAGGAGATGTTACCAACATATTTAATAAACTCCCAAATAAGTGACTGCAATTCATTTTAAGAGAATATTTTAAGTAATAATTATCAGCATTCCCTCACATCTGTGTATTATTTCACAGCTGACCAAGTCCTTACATATCTCTTTTCCTCTTACAACACTCCTGAGGAAGTTCTTATCACCCGAGTCTGGAACTGGGGAGAGACATGACCTTGCTTGTCCAATTATCACCCAGGTAGTGGGGGTAGAACATGGGCTCCAAGCCAGGCGTCTGTCTCAGGTGTGAGGCTCTCTCCAATGCACTACCTACTTGCTCGAAAATTTCTGCTTCCTGACAAACTCCAGATTTAACCCAACCTTTGGGCCTCCCACATTGAGAACAGCCAGGAAGTGTTAAAATTAGCAGAGGTTTGGCTTTTAGTCAAAGCAGGTGCCGAGTCAGAGCTGCACTTACTACTTTAACCCACAAAAAACTCCTGGTGGGCTCTGGGTTGGGTTCCCACAGGGCCAACACATTCTTTGACTTGAGGAAATGCTATTAAAGGGGAACCTGTAGTCTACATGGTTTGACACACATAGAAGGACAAATCTCTTCAACAAGTCTGCACGCTTTCCAATGGCCGTTATCATGTGGGGGGTAGACTTTGTGTACACACAAAAGATGACAGTATCTGAGAAACGAAAGCAGAGACTGGAGCTGCTACTGTTAGATGACTTTTATTTAGAGAACTAGGACACCCAAAGGAAAAGCAGAAGACCCAGAGCCAACTTAGCCTACATTATGTTTTCTTAGAGCTAATGTCTTGCAGCCAGCCAAGACCTATAGAAAGGCCAGGATGATACTTACCTGGAACTGGGGAGAAGGGGTGTGGTTTAAAAATGTCTATAAATACCCCAACACAATGGTTGGCACACAGCAATCATTCATTCGATCACTGTTAGCTGTAAATAGGAAATCATGTAAGAAAGAGAACAGATTAATCCTGTCATGGCAGAAGGTCAAGGAATTGGCCCGTCTGGGGTAAGACAGATGAGAAGAGAAGGGGTTGTTGCTCCCAGGTACAGATGGACTCATCATGCCTAGAATGAGGCCAAACATGATAATACTCTCCACCAGCCTCCCTCTCAGACCCGCCTTTCCTGTGGTCCTCGGAACTCCCATGAGCATACCTAGCTTAATCACTGGGGGAAGAGGGGTATTACAGGCATTGATTATACACTTTTTTCTTTTTTTGCAGTTTTTGGCTGGGGCCGGGTTTGAACCCACCTCCTCTGGTATATGGGGCCGGCGCCCTACTCCTTGAGCCACAGGTGCTGGCCCATTGATTATACTCTTGATTCAGAACCTTTATGAAGCTGAAAACCATGATCAGAGAACAAACAACATGAATCATTGTGTCCACAAAGATTATTTATTAACTATTCTCACAGTAAAACGAAATAAAAAAGCAAATGAACTTGAAACAAAATAAGATGAAAAGCCTGCACCATTTCTCCCCCAAGGACCTCAATGGAACCATACAAAATGGACTACTGGGGGAGGGGTTCACATTTGCAACTTACTTACAGAAAATTCCACCAAAAGAAACAAAGACATGACACTTTAATACCTACTGAGGTATAGGGTCTGATGTGCCACAATAAGAAAGTAAAGAGGATGATTTTTTTTAAACAAAGAACCCAGAGGCTAGGAGCAGAGCCCCTTCCTAGCCCACACGGTCACACTGGTGAACGCTGGGCTCCACTGTGGAATGAGTCTTCCCAGTCCAGAGAATCCTGCTGCACATTCTTGGAAGTGGCCAAGCTCTGTTCTTTAATGGTGGATTGGATTCCTGACTACAGTCTGGTCCCCAAGAGCTGGGTGGGACAAATAAGGGATAATGGCATTCTGTGATGTAGTTGGGAGATAAAAGCTGTGAATGCTACAATAATGAGACTAGTTTTCTTATGTTGGCCCCAGCGGGCCCTGATGGTCTTCTCAAAGAGGCAGTGAACTTCAAACCCACACCAAGAGCTGTGAGCTTCATGAGAATGTGCATGCACAGCCTCCCAGGGTCAGCATTTATCTGGAAGCTTAAACTCGGGGAGCTAAAGCAGTATTGTATATTCATTCTTGCAAAATGGAAGCCTGTCAATTTAAACTAAATTGAAACTGGTCCAAATTTTAAGTAGGCTGGTTCTTAAAATGATTTCCATTTCTTGGGAGTGGACAGCAAGGAGCACCATTTTCTTTCCTTCCCTCTCTTCAAGTGCTCGCCTAGATGATGGCTACGTGTTTGTCCTTCATGACACCTGGCCTCCCAAGGAAAAACATCCCACGCACCAGCAAAGCATAGGCTGGTGCTCATTGGTGGCTTCTGGACAGTGACCCACTGGGTGGGAGATCACAGCACCTTGATCTCAGAGGACTCCCGCCAGTGTCTCTCTAGCAGTTCAGACACTGACCCTTCCCCCAGATCCAGGGGCCCTGAGGGCAGGGCAGATGAGAATGTCGCTAATCCTCAGGGATAGGAGTGTTGCAGTTCCCGTGATAGATCTTGACGTGGCCCTCGCACCGGAAGTATGCCTCGAAGACGTCACTGTAGCCGTGGTCCCTCCACCAGGTGCAAAGCTGCCGGTTCCAGGTGCAGTCCAGCACATGGAACAGCTCAGGATGCTCCATGCCAATCATGGTGAAGAAGTCCTGGTCCCCCAAGTGGCCGCGGAAGTGGTACTTGTCTGCGAGCTGCTGTACCTGGGCCGGCTCCAGCAGGTGGCTGTAGAGTGGGGACTGGCGCATGGCCTCCAGGTTCAGCAGCATCACCCCACTGTTGAAGCCAGGCAGCCCCTCAGGGGGTGGGCCCCCAACCCTGGTCTTGGGGTTCTCACGGCGGAACTGCCAGAATGTGTGCCTGTGAAGGGAGAGAGAACAGATTCAGCCCAGCGTGCGGGGTGAGACACTTGGCATTCCTGCTTCCCTGGGTCTCCACAACCACCCTGCAGGGAGACTGGAGGTCCATCTTGGCTGCAAGCTACAGAAACTGACCCTCCAAGGTTTATTTTTATTTATTTATTTATTTATTTTTTTTGAGACAGAGCCTCAAGCTGTCGCCCTGGGTAGAGTGTCGTGGCATTACGGGTCACAGCAACCTCCAATTCCTGGGCTCAAGCGAGTCTCCTGCCTCTGCCTCCCAAGTAGCTGGGACTACAGGCGCCCGCCACAACGCCCAGCTATTTTTTTGTTTGGGTTGCAGCCGTCATTGTTATTTGGCGGGCCCAGGCTGGATTTGAACCCGCCAGCTCAGGTTTACATGGCTGGCGCCTTAGCCCACTGAGCCACAGGCACCAAGCCGCCTCCAAGGTTTAGAATCTACACTAAGCCACTCTGCACACGGCAGAGCTGGGACCTGAACCCAGGTCTTGTACTCCAAGCCCTGTTCTCTCTGCCATCCTCTGCTGCCTCAGGAGGATGACAGTGATGTCATCATCCTCCCCGCAGCTAACACTTGGGATGTGCCAGGCAGGGCACTACAGCCGCTCACTTACTCCTCACAACAAGCCTAAGAGATGAGTGCCCTGTGAGATGATACAACATTTCTCAGCTGAGGAAACTGGTACACAGAGAGGTTCAGCAACTTGCCCAAAGTCACACAGCTAGTAAGCAGCAGGAGGGACTAAACCAGACATCTATCTGGTTCCAAAGTCTACTCCTAGTCTTTGTCTGTGATCTTGAAAAGGAAAAGAGAGAAGTGGAGGAGCAGCTCTGAACAGGAACCTGGTCAAGACAGAAGGTGAACACAGGCTGAGACAAAACCACCTTCGGCTTCAGGACATGCCTCCTGAGACCTCCCAAACCCAGCATTTCCGAAAGGCGGGGCAGAGGCTGGGGGCTTAAGGCAGCTCAGGACACATGAAGGGTAAGGGGAAAAGCAGCTGTAGAAAGGCCAAGTAGGATGCCGGCCACTTTAGAGGGAATGTTCCCAATTTCAGTTCCTCTGCAGGCAGATTCAGAAATCCAGTCTAGCTTCACAATTCATGGGGTGTTCGAGCCTGAGGGACCCTTGTAGGCCTCCTATCTGAAGGCTTCCATTTGGAGGAGGGAAGAAAGCCCTAGCCGCCTCCCTGTGAGTGACAGGTCAAAGCACGGGCTGGTCCGCCCTCTGCTCCTTAACATTGAGGTCCCGTGTGTGCAGCAAGGGGTAGGAGGGATGCCCAGGCCCGCACCCACAGAGACAGGTCACAGCAGCAGTGCCTGCAACTGGGAGGACAGAGGAACACCACCAGGCCTACTGTGGGAGCAGGGGAGGGGTGGGAGTGCCCCACATCTTGGCAGCCCCAACTCTGCTTCTCAGCTTGAAGATGTGGCCCCTTGGGAACTGGCAGAGTCACTTCCCCAGCCAAACCCAGCACAGGACCTATGGGGTGACACAGAAAACACAAGGGGAAGGAACCAGACACCCCAGTTCAGGGGACAGCAGCAGGGCCACCTCCCAGCCCCAGCACCTTTCTCTGTGTCTGGGAATGGAGAAACCTTTCTGGACGGCTCAAGTCTCACAAAGATGCTGAGAGTGTGGTCCCGGTGGGGAAAAGCATTCCCTTCGGACGAGTGGAATCCAGGGCTTCCTTGTTTAAAGCTCGCCATGACCAAGGGACTGTGAGTAGCAAGAGCTCTGGCGCCTGCCTGGTGATAACAGCCCTGGCAAAAATGAGCTTCTCAAGCAAACTGAGATGCGGCTGTCTTTCTAGCCACAAAGCCTGCAGTGATGGGGTCACACGGGGTTGGGAAGCAGAGTGGCCAGTCTTTGTTCCTTTTGCCCTATTTACGCCAAGTGGCTAATCTCAGGACCAGTTAAAAATCAGAAAAAGTCTGCCAGACAGATCAGGGCATGACATGGGAGGGGGGGGGGGTTCTCCGACTAGGGGAAACAGGTGCTGTTTTCCCACCAAGGCGCTCGACTCACCCTGCGAGGGACGGAAGCAGACACGTCTTCCACAGAGGAGGAGAGACCCAGAGGAGGGAGGGGCAGGGAGGGAGGGCCTCATGCCACAGAGGGCCCAGACCCAGTCCCGGGGCGTGACTGTCCTTTCCCCCATCTCCCTTCTTCCTACCCAGGAGAACTTGCCCGGTTGGGGGTGCAGTCTCCTGATTCCATAGGGCAGGGACTAACCAGGGAACAAGGGGCAGGTAAGAGCAGGTCAGGCTGTAGTTGTCCATGTTGGGTGGAACCAGGGGGGACCCTGTGAGGACATGATGCTGCAGCTGCTGGGCCTGTGGCTTTACTGAGCCCTCAACCCCTGCCCGATCCACTGTGGGGTCAACTGAGGAGCAAGAATGTGGAGGGGGCTCAGATGGCAGAGAAGGGAGCAGAAAGGCCGTCCAGAGTCCCGGGAACCCCTACCCACCTCAGCAGAGTGGCTCCAAATCTTCCCTGTGTGTGGCAGGGAGCAACAGAAGAATGAGCTGGCACCAAGCCTGCTGGACGCAGGAGAGATGGGCCAGCCCAGGGAGAAGAGGATGGAACATTCTTCCAGGAGGAGACCATAACCCAGGTGGCTCTTTGGGAACAGAATGTCCAGCGTCACCACTCCATCAGGATGAAAAGGCATTTTGTAATAAAGAGCCAGAAAAAGCTGGTCTGGGCCATCAGCAGGAGAAGCAGAGGAGAGACAGGAAATTGGAAATGCAAGCTGTGCAGTGTGTCCACTGAAGCAGAAACACAGCCTGAAAAGGCACCGACATTCTCTGAGCACAAAATATTTCCAGGGTGCCGTTGTTCAAAGCATTCCTACTATCCCAAAATAAACCCACAAAGACAGGGCAGTCACTGAGGGGCATGGTGGGTTTCTCCGGCCTCCTTGTCAGCTGGGAGGAATCGCAGCCTTGGGGGAGAAAGACTCAGAGACGTGGAAAGGAGTAGGGCTGTGCAAGGAGCTTCTGTCCTGTGGTAAAATGGTCTTACCAGGCGGTACCGCCAGGTCCCTGCAGGCCACAGCACAGCGTGGGTTGCAAATCCCTCTGGGACCCTGCACCTCAGAACCTCCCCGAGAGAATCGCCTGCACTTTGACAGCGAGGGGCACAGCCCTCAGCGTGCCAGCCAAGTGCCTCAGATTCCACAGGCTGATGTTCTAAGCTCTTGGGTTTCAATCTCATTTCTGAATGTGGCCGGCATGCCTCAAGGCCAGGAGCACTGGGGACCAGGCCGCTGGGTGGTGAGGCCACTCCTGGCCCTTCACTAGCTCAGGGCCACTCTGAGGCTAGGCAGTGAACATCCAGCTCCCTTCCCACTCCTCACGGGGCCCTGTGTTGACCTAATGTGTTGACAGACACTGCTGGTGGCACATGGGAAACATCTGTATGAATGCAGGTACCTGGCTCTGAGTCATGGAGTTCCCAGAAATTTCTCCGATTACTCTCCCATGCCCATAACCCAGCCACGTTGCCCTACTTGTCTGCATATGGGCCTGTGCAGAATCAAGTTCCCACCTTCCACGGTCACCTGGAGACCCACACTAAAGAGGCTGAGACCTTTTATCCCCTTGAGAAATAGTTTCCACAGGCAAACAAGCCCCACACAGGTGATCCATTGTAAATACTGAGTCTTTGCAGACATCAATGAGGCCCATTGGGAAAATACAAATTAAGAATTTTCAAGGACATCCTTCCAGTTATGAATAAATTTTCTACATTTTTTATAGTGAGTATGTCCTAATAATCATAGAAAACACTATTCAAACCAGTGAACTAGTTTTCATGAAGAAAACCCATCTTCATGGGAAGCGGCATTTGAAATAATTCTAAACAGAATCGTACCCTGCCTTCAGTTCTTTCCACAGGGTCCTTCCTGTAGGGCTTTCAGCTAAAGACCTGGCCAGAGAATCTAAAGAACACACATGGCCATGAATAATCTGTTCCTCCTCCTCCTGCTGCCCCTAACACAGACACTTTTGCCTCCGGCTTGTCAAGATTTCTTCTCCTGGTTTGGCCTTTCTCGGCTCCTAAGGCTCAGAGTTCTCAACTTTCACTTCCAAGAAAGAAGACGCAAGGATGGGAACACTTGCTGAGCCAGGACAGTCTGCATAAGGCTCTGCAGGAAGGTTCTAGAAGCCTGCGCCGACTCAAGCCAAGTTCAAGCTGTAGGCTGTTGACAACGAAGGCTCCACTTTGGGTCTGAGGTTCCAGCCTCACACACGGCACGTGGTCATGGTCTCACTGTGGCCACCCTTCAAGTGCCCCTCAGCCCAAGTGCACAGTCACTAATAAGCAAGCAAGGTGGGCCTCCTCCAGAGAAAGCACGCTGTCTGGGTGCTGCAGCCAGCAGAGGCCGGAATCAGGAAGCAGCACTGCCCCTGTGCCCGTGTGGACATATCAGGCCTAATTAGCGCTCATTTGACTCGGAAGGCACCCCATTTTCCAGCCCTCTGAGGTGAAAGGCTGGGAGTAAGGGGTGACAGTTGGCAATTGCCAGGCCTTTCATCCAATCCAGGTCCTGAGTGGTGACCTGGGCACAGTTCTGGCCCACAGACTCTTTGTACACTCTTTGCTCTGGCTGGGTGCTGCAGGCTAATGTCAGACCAATGACACTGTATGTTGGTCTTCCCTAGATCCGAGGCTGAAGTTCTATGGGACAGGTGTGGACCTGTAGTCTTTTGGGGGATCCATGGCCCTTGATGCCTGGTGCCATCAAACAGGAGAAGGCAGGGACTTCCTGGAGTTGAGGGGTACTGCAAAGCTTCACACTTCCCATTCTCCAAGGGCATTCCTTGTTGCCAACAATTACTACTGACCATGACCTAGGCTATTAGTGGCAGAACCTAGAGGGGCCCCTCATAGAACTTCTCCCAGAGCCAGAAGACACTTAGTTCTTGTTCTCATTTTAGAAATGAGGAAGTTGAGGTTCAAAAATTGCCCTGCCCAGAGTCACACTGCTGGAAGGGAAACCCCACATTTCCAGGCAAACCACTGATGCTCTTCCACAAATCCCCCTGTTCAGACACCTCCGGCCTTGCAGGAGGCACGGTCTGTGCTTTCCCCTCTGGCAGAGACTTCCTCCTCCAGGCTCACCACACTTGCCCTTGTTTGTGGGACCCTGTAGGAAACACGTGTTTATTTTTAAACACCAGCTCTGTCTGCAGGCCAGCAAATGGATGTCGAAGCCACAACATCCCCAGTACTTGGAGAGAGCAAATGGGGAGCCAAGGCAGCACCCTGTGCTTTCCAGGAAGATAGATCGCCCAGGGTCAGTTCTCAGTGCTGAAAGTTACAGGATGCTGGCAGGAAAAGAGGAGAACTTGCAGGGCACAGAGACCCAGCAGGGGAGGCATCCCGCGGAGGGTTTCCTCCAGGCCCTCCTCCCACTCGAGTCATGGCCCCAGGGCCTCTTCTCCCTGTTCCCAGCCTCCCCAGAGCCTCTTTCTGTGCTGAAGGCTGCCGATGCCCCCGCTTTGCCAATCCTGGCATCTCTGAGCCCCGCCCCCCAGCCTGAGAGAATGGGGGGCTTAGGGGAGGGAGAAAAGAGGCAACATCAGCAGAGTAGATGTGGACTGGCATTACCACCACTCCACAGCCACCTGTCCCCGGAGGTCACAGAGCAGACTGTGGCACAGGGACTGCAGCTCAGCTGTGCATGTTCCCAAAGTGGTTTTTGAACTATGCCACGCCAGCTACGGGAGTTGTGGCAGGGCCCTGGGGTAGTTGGTGGATGGGCCAAGCCTTCTAGAGAGCACCTCTGTTACCACCTGTGCAGCTGGCCCTTTCATCTTTCCTACAAGCCCACTGAGCTGTCTGTGTGACTCTAGTTTGCTGCTATAACAAGGGGCAGCTCACACAGCAGGAGCATTCTCTGACAGCCTGGAGGTGAGAAGCCCAGGCCGGGGTCAGCAGGTGGCTCCCTCTGAGGGCTGTGAGGGACAGTCCGTCTGTGGCGCTCTCCTGCCATCCGGTGATTTGCCGACAGTGTTTGGCATTCCTTGGTCTTTGTGGCTTCACCCTGATCTCTGCCTTCGTCTTCCCATGGCATTCTCCCTGTGTGCACATGTCTTTGTGTCTAAACGTCCCCTCTCTGGGAAGACACCAGACATACTGGACAAGCGTGGGAGCTGCCAGGTCTCTCGGGGCCTTGGTTTGCTCCGTGAGACGTGGGGATGGGGTGGAGACGATGCTCCCGTGCAGAGCTGGGATGGCTCCCACGAGCAGATGAATGCACAGACCACACCCACCATGCCCAAGAGGAGTGGCCCTGTCACCATGGTGCTCACCCACAGAAGGGATGGAGCTACAAGCACCCCTCCCTGCCCAAGCTCCTCTTAGGGAGTGGAGGCAGCTCAGGGACCAGCCCTCCTCCACCCAGACAGCCGTCTGGAGGTTTCGGCTTTAACACGGCTTCCTGCTTCTGGAGTCTGGAACAAGAAAGGTGACCCACATTGTCTGCTTCCCAAAGCTGCATGAGCTCTCACCAACCCGTCCCTGCAGAAGTCTGTGAAACTTGGCACAGTGCTGGAGCCATGGAGGGTGAACAGCTCACAGGGAGGCTTCTGACCTGCCACGAAGCAGTGCCCTAAATGCCGCTAATCCTTTTTACCTGAGGCCTCCATCCGGCTGCTGCTCGTGCCATCAGGGGGGATATAACACCCTTCTCCAAGGCCTTGGCCTCTGTTCTTATGCAGCCAGGGAGCAAGAGTGTCTCCTGACCCACCATTTCCCATACCTAGCCTGCCGGGGCATCTCGGCTATACCGCCTTCCCCCTACCTGCTGCGGCGGGCTGTGAAAATGGGTGGGTAGGGACCCAGGAACTCACCCTCACTCAGGCTCACAAACAGCCCCACAGCACGTATGTGCCTGAGTGGGGGTAGGCCCTGGGAGGACAGTGGGGGTGACTCAGGGAAGGACAATGGACAGAGCTGATGGCTGAGGAGGAACCGGAGGGGCTTCATGCTTGGGTTACTACAGGAGGGTGGGCCAGGAACTGTGATGACAAGGCTGGGGGCACAGGTCTGGGGAGGAGGAAAGGAAATGAATGTCCTGTTTAGTCTGGAACAGGCGCCCATGAGAACACAGCATGGAAAAGCCCGCAGGTGGCTGGGGGTGCAGGCCACGGGTAGGGAGTGCAAGCAGGCGCAACAGAATTCTAGAGAGTTCTGAGCCTTAGGGGGTAAGCCACTCCAGCTCCACCCAGGGGCCCAGCCGAAGAGTCCAGCCTTTCTCACCCACCCCCTCATCTCCGTCCGACCTGGTCCCTCTCTGGGCTGTCTCTCTCCAGTTGGGACCCTCAAACACTCTTGGTAACATCAACTGCCCCACCTCTGCCTCTCATTCGAATGCTCTGACCTGGGTGGTACCCCGTACCTTAATATCCTCCTTCCACGGAGAGGGCAATCCTAATGCCCCTGGGCCCCACCCCACGGGACGCCCACAGCAGCACGTCAGTCTGCGCCTCCTTGATAATCACTGCGGCCCACCATCTACATCCTCTTCCTCTTTGCTCTATTCCTAGAGGCACCCTCAACAGGTTACCACAGGAGGGTGGGACCAGGAACTGTGATGACAGGGCTGGGGAGGAGGCCAGGCCAATGGCCCTTCCCTTGCTTTGGCCATGGTTCCTCTAACCCCACCTGAGTGACCCACTTGGCTCTCTGTGAACCTGCCAGCGCAGACACTCTGCTCTGATGGCAAGAACTCAGGTCCCCCTGACACAATATCCTGCCGTTCCCATGGAACCTGCTCGTGGCCCCTTAGGAATGCCCCTTTGGTGCCCACCTCTCCCACACAGCAGTCCCTCCTAGGTACCCCTGGCTCCCCGTCCCCAGCCTATTCTGCCCCCCAGCACCTCGCTGCACACCAGGGATACCACGTTGTTGAAAGCTGTAAGGATAAGAACTAAGAAATACTATAGGAGGCGATGGTGACCTCTGAGGGACGTAAGGGACAGAGACCAAGACACTGGATCCTTAGCATAGGGGAACACACGGACAGGAGCCAACAGAGGCAGGGAGGGAGGCGGGTTCCTCCCCGCGAGGCAGAGGGAAGGGTGCTGTCCCGAGAAGGGGGCTGTATACCTCCACGTGCCGGTATAAATGGGGAAGAAATGTGCAGGCCGGACCGGGGCAGAGACAGCAGAAACCGGGAGGGGCGGGTGGGTCCTTCAGGGAATGAGGGGACAATGCCTGATTCAAGTCCTTAGACTCTGAAGTCTGTGACAGGCAGATGAGTGAGGACCCTGAGATAGAGAGTGGAGAATGGGAACTTGAGGGCAGGAATGGGAGAAGAAGGACCCTGGGGACAGCTGGGAGCAGAGGGGGGACAGACCTGCAAAGGCTGCAGTTGTGAGGTGGGGTCAGGAGGGGAGAGGTGACACTGTCTATGGAGAGAAAGGGGCCACAGGCACATGAGGGCTTGAAGAAGACAGAATTGGTTTACAAGGGCCCTGGGTAAAACAGTCAGCAATCAGTAATGGGTGAGTAAAAGGATTTGAGGGCGGGAGTGGGGTCGGGAAACTAGGAGTGGGGACTGGAACATGCCTCCCTCATCTTTGTGTCAGAGGGCCTCGTGGGGCATCTGATGCATGGAAGGCCTATTGGGTTCAGATGCAAGAAAGGAAGGATGAAGTCTAAAACAGCGAACTTTTTCGGGGTTTTCACTAGCCAGAAGCTAGGTCTCCCTCAAGAGAACGCAAGGCAGAAAAAGCTGGCCCCGCGAGCCCAGGAACCCAGGTCTGTAATGAGATGCCGGTCTGACAAGGGTAGGAATGGAGGTGCCCAGATGGTGACTGACCCAGGGAGGCCCATGGCGCTCGGGACAATGTCCATCCTTGCTCTGGCCCTGGAAGACCTCTGGCCTCCAGTACTGAGCTTCTGCACTGTTAGGAGCAGCTTGGTTCTGGTGGCAGCCTCAGGACCCAACCCAGACCCCAGTGCCACTCCACAGCCGCAGTTTCCTGCATTTAGGGACGAGCAGAGACCTTTGTCAGGTTGAAACAAACCAGAGAGAGTCACCTTCAGAACGGGATCACTGCCCCCAACACCCCATGGCACCAGGCACACGGCGAGGTGTTTCCAGGAGAGTGAGCAGAACTATGCATGTGTGGTCAGTGTGGTGGGGAAGGATATGTGTGGAATTTAATGTTCATTATGTCCCCAGTTAAAGCAATCACTCTGTACCAGTGCCCTTCACCCTCACAGAAGCCAGCGTGCCAGCCCAGGAGCTGAGTTTGAGGGGCTCCCCACGTGTGGCTCCCCCAGGTGCAAGGTGCAGGGCAATGTGGCCACTGAACAACATATGATAATTCTCAAGACCAGAAAGAAACGGGAGCACCTCTTTCCCATTCCAGGTGACTCTGGCTGCCCCTTATCACTTTCCTACACATGGGACGTGGGTCTCGGTCAAGGCAAAATGGTAATTGTCATGCTGACATAAATGCTGAGAAGCTTCTGTTGTCAGGTGCAGAGCGAAGCACTGAGGGGGACAGTGATGGGCCAGACCCAGACCTCCCCGCGGAAGCCTGTCATAGGGCGCCTTTCTCATTGTGCCCAGGGCTTTCCTGGCCAAAATGCAGACTTTCATTCAGATGCTGCATTTCTGACAAGGCCCCAGGGACTGCTGATGCTGCTGGTCCAAGGATCAAGCAGAAGATAAACAGAGTGTGTTATAAACAGATGAAAACCACCAGCATAGCAATGACATTATTTTATCCTGAAAATGGCCATAAAATAGTCGGAAGTAGCCTGCATAGCCACTTGCAAATTTCTTACAAAGTCTATGCTAACACGTGTCCTGCCTGTTCACTCTGTCACAGCACTGGGTATGACAGGAGGGAGGGCCCAGCTCTGCCACCTTCCCTCCCTAGGGATGAGCAGTCAGTCTGGGGTGAGGAGTAGGCAAGGCAGGGAAGCAGGTCCTAGCAGATTTCCACTGCCTTGAAAAAAGGTATCAGAGCACATGGGGGTAGGAATGCAGGTTCCATGGCCAGACAGTCCCAATCTAGGGTTCAAATCCTGGTCTTCTGCTTACTACCTTGGAAAAGTTGGTCAAACTCACTGTGCTTCAGTCTTCTCCACTATAAATAGGGTGGTTGAAGAGATTCTATGAGATAAGGACACGCTTCCCTGTCATCTATGGCTGGCAGTGGGTCCTGCACCAGGTCTACCTGGCTCTGCACACACCAGGAGGGTGACCTTCGGCAAATCACTTCCCCCCCATGGACTAATCAGCCCAAGGATCCTTTTCAGTCCTGAAAGCCTACAATTCTAAGCCAGGACTAGAATTTACCATGCGTGAAGTTTTTAGGAGTGAACTTCAAGGGAACGTGACGATCCCTGGACTCAGTATGTGAGTACGTACTGTTACTTGCTCTTATTACGTGCATACAGAAGGCTCCACCATTATCCAGTGTGGGGCATCTGGGTAGTTTTCAATTATAAGGATGTCAGTGACATGCTGCACATGTCAGGGAGAAGCCGCCAACTGCTGTACGTATTTCTGCTGAGTTCTTCTTAGTTTTGTCCTTTTGGGTATCTGGAGATTCAGATTTTAAGTAACAGGTAGATCAGCCTTAGTTTTTGCCACCCTCCCTGAAGAAGCAGGGGGCCCTGAAGAAAGATCTCTCCAAACCTGGCCTCAGCCAAGGCTTCTTGCAGAACTCCTGCCAACAGCAGCAAGGCCGTGGACCCCGCCCTTTCCCCAGGTCAAAGGTGGCTCAGCAACTCACATGCCACATGTGCAGCTCCCTCCTTCCCTGCTAACATGATCCCTGGCGTCTCCACTTGGGTTTTCCCCCCACACCAGAAGCCTGTCTCCCCATCAACTCCTTCTCAGAAGTTGGGATCATCCCTATAACCAAGTTGTTAATCAACGTTTGTTCAAAGCCCGTTACGCACAAGCACAGTGCCTAAAATGGCAAAGACAAGGAGGACAGCTGCCCTCACTCTCCATAACCACGACTCGGCTGCAGGTACATTATCCCAATTCCTCACCACCACCACCTGTGGTCAGTTGTGGTCAGTATGATTTCCACTTTAGAGATGAGGCAATGGAAGCCCAGAGAGATTAAGTGATATGCTGTGGTCACACAGCCCTCCCTCGAGGCTAAACCCAGAGGTCAGAGGTCAGGTGCAGGGCAGGGGAAGCCCCCTCCCTCCCTGCTTCACCTTTTGCTCCACACAGAGTGGATTGGGGAGGAGGGCGTTAATCTCTGTGCCCTCACTAAGATCGGAGCTGGAGTGAGAAGTAGCATCAGAGAAGGGATTCACAGAGGGCTTTGCTTCTCTAAGAAGGCCTGATTAGGAAGGAAGAAAATAGAATATGGGGTTGGAATTTCCTTGGGCCTGTTCTAACCCCTGAGCAGCTAGGGCCCCTGATCTAGGCACAATTGGATGCAGGAAACTTGGTTCCAGTCATGGCCCAGGCCCTAGCTAGACCCAAAGTCTTACAACTGAAAAGACCTAGCTATTACAGGGAAAACAGAGCATGGAAGCAAGTTGGGTACCCAACCAGGATATAACAGCTCACATGGGCCAGAGCACCCATGGTCTTTCCCACACTAGAGAGATGGTTCCCTCAGCCTATTTTATCTCATGCTTTCCAGACTGAGGAAAACCATACTCCTGTTAAAGGTCATGGCCCATCTAATTCTTTCCCTAAAATACTTAGGTCAGCCCTTGCTGTCTATTCTTCACTTGCTACAGTTTAGTGAGTTTAAACTCAAGGATAGTCTTAGCAAAACTCCCCCCACTACATGCAATCACAAGACTCCATCAGCCTTTGAGACAAAACCATAAGAATCCCTTCCAACCCATTCATTCATTCGAGTGTCAGGGCCTAGGACATGCTCTGATAGAGACCCTCTGGCTGTGGCGCCCACCTGGGATGGGACAGCCATTCCCAATGCCAAGGACAGCACTTCTCAGCCCTTCGCAGGGAAGCGTCTCTGATGGTGCCAAAGACAGTAGCTCCCACCAATTGTAAAAGCTGAAGATAAGATAGGGAGGTGAGAGAGCCAGCCACTCCCAAATTCTCTCAAAATACTGAAAATCTCCAGAGTCTGCACTTCTTCTGAGCGGCCACAGAGTCTTCATGTGGATATAACCTTCCCCAAAGCAAAGGGCGAGCCCCATGGGATTTACACTATTCAGGCACTCAAATCCCCTTGCACGAGATCAAGCAGGAAAAGAAGTAATTGCCATTTGAAAGTTCAAGCTGGGGACAAAGGAAGCCTAGTGAGGTCCCTGGAGAAGCACGTGGGCTTTGGAAAGAGGATACTCCTTTTTTGGCCTCTCTGTACCTCTCGGGGATGGTGACTTGGCACCAGTGTCACAGTCCTGGTTCCCATCCCTGGCTCTGCTGCCCTAGCTCCAAGCCAGTTCACAAAACAAACTCATCAAAGGTGGCCAAGCCTGGGATCTCAGCAGCTTCCCCAACCCTCACTCCCCAGAGCAGAGGCTCTTTCCCCACCTCAAAGGCTGCCAGTGTGCTTCAGCAGAGACCACAGAGTGCAGAGGAAGAGTCTGCCCAGGTCCACTGGGTAAGCATAGCGGTGCAGTCAGACACCCAGGGAGCTGGGGCTTGGCTCCATGTGCTTCCTGACAGCTCAGAGAGCCCTGTCACACCCATGGGCTTCAGTGGCAGTTAGGAGCCACAACCTGTATATAGTGACAAGCCTCGCAGGGTCCAGGACTGATGCAGTGAGACACTCTTACACTTGGGCTCATTCTCACCATCCCATCCAGGGCTGGCCCAGAGTTTGTTTCAAAACTCTCAGGCCCTGCTAGCCTCATCACCCTTTGCTGTGCTTACGACCCAGCTGCTGTGGGTACCAGCTTCTTGCCCAACACAGGAGCTGATGTCCCCACTCACCTCTGCCAGTGGTGCTGTGCAGGCCTCGAGGTCAGCCCTCACTACAACTCTGCATGCCCCCCATGCAGAAGACCATTCTTGACCTTTTGAGCCTCTCTCCTTCCAGGGGCAGTTGCATTAGCGCCCATTTGTGCAGACAACGCTGGAGCAAAACAGGCCTGGTCTCCAGCCCACCCAAATACCCAGCTTGCCCCCAGCTCACCCTGCATCCCCCCATGGCTGGCAGCACAGCGTGCCCTGAAACCTGTCAGCACTCCACTGCACTATCTTTGATTTAAAATTTTTCTTTTTTAAGGATGAAAGAAGAAGAAAATCTGTGAAACAAGCTGTCCTTCTGACAGTCTGGCTCAGATGGCAGTTGTGCTAAGCTGGATCAAGGAGCAACACTACCAGGGAGTTATCAGGGTTCTCTGCTGCAAAAAATAAACAACTCATCAAGGGTGGCCAGGTCTGGGCTCAGTCGCTCCCCTGTCCCTCATCCCCTGGAACAGAGGTCCTTCAGCAGGGCCCACAGACCTATGGGGAAGAGTCTGCCAAGTTCTATTTGAGCACAGTGGTTCCCAGGAGGCCCCTCCTGCAGGGCCCATGGAGCCAGAGGCCCGAGTTCAAGCAGGAGTCAGTATGGGGGTGGACTTGACAATGAGAGTAACAAAGGTGCAAAGGAGGGCAGCCTGTGCACGATGAAGGCCATCATGGCCAGGTGGGCACTGGCACGGAGGAGGCGGGGCTAGAAGCAGCAGGCCGGGCAGGAGGTTGCTGAGGTGATGGATGGGGAGGAGGAGGGGAGTCAGGATGCTCGGCTGTGTGTGCCTGGTCTGAGTGGGGGCTGGTGGACGTGGATGGGGAGCTCTGTTCTGGGTTCCATCCTGAGCACTCCAGCTACAGGATGAGTGGCAGTGGCTGTTCTAATCATCACTGACTTGCAGTGACACTGGCCAGGCCCTGCCTGGATTCTGGCTGCATCCTCCCACCTGGACGAGGAGAGCAGTCTCCTGGCCTTTCTAGCTCTGGCCCAAACCACACCCAAACTAACCAGGAGCTGCCCTCAGCCCTCCCCCAGGAGACACACCCACAGCCCCTGTTGCCATCAAGAGAGAGGCGGAGCTGTCTCCTCCTCCTTAGGTGCAATCCGGGGGGCTGTCTTGCTAGGGTAGCGTGGAACTGGAAGGGCGACTTTCCAACACTGGCCTCTCCTCCTCCCAGGTCTCGGCTAAGGAAAAGGTACAAAGACACCTCTGCTGTGAACACACCTTAGAAAGGAGGCGAAGGAGGAAAGAAACAAACCGCCCTGCACAGCCAGACCAGGCCCCACAGCCCTGCCTGCCCGTCCGCACTTTGCTGAAACCACTTCCACACCCCCGCCCAGCTGGCACCCCTTAGCCTCCCGCCCTTCTCAGGGCACCTCCCTCACCTCGTCAGTGTCACCTGGCCTTTGCCCAAGACCAACAGACACCTGCCTGCACACACGTGGGCCCAGAGTGGCCCAAACGGGTCTCTTCACTCCTTGTTGTCCAGACACAGATGCTGAAATCCCCACACCCTGTACAGAGCTGGACACCTCGTGGGAGCTCAGGGAACCGTCACTGAACTAAGATGCCCTCAGTCCCACACTCAGGACCCTCCTCAGAAAAGCCTCCCTGCTGCAAACGTGTTACCGCGTTCCGCCTCTCCCAGTGGTCTGAGCAACGTGTGGTGCCCACACGCCGTCTCCACGCCACCCTTCCCCGGCAGAGCCACCTGCTCTGGCACAGGCCAGGACCTTGAGGCTCCCTCTTCCCTGTCCGCGCAGCAGGGAAGGCATCTGCCAACGCTGTGTGGTTAGGAAGTGCCGCCTCTCCCCACAACGCTGCTCCGCAGCTCAGCTCTGCACCCCGATCAGGGTTTCCAGCCCTTTTTACCTCACAGCACACTTGAACCTATAGTTAAACTTCCACGCACACTTAAATTACGTTGATTTTTTAAAAGGGTAATAAAAAAGAATTTACTGAGTGTGCTTTGAACTACTTTCGAAAATAATTTAAGTAATGATCTTTGAAAATGTGCTCAGCACACCTCAGACCCTCTCTCAGCACCCGTGTGCTGCGGCGCCGCGGTTGAAAATCACTGCTCTTGGGGGTTCTCTCGGCTAATCCCACGCGGCCTCCACTTCCCCTCTCAGGGCTCTCTCTCCGACGAGCTGCTCGATGAAGGGCAGTCCTTCCCAACTGTACTGTGCACATGACATTTCTGTCCAGGGTCTGGGTCAAAGCCGGGGGGGTCCTGCACTGACAGGCTGGCAGGGGACGCCGCCACTGCTAGTCCACAGGCCACACTTCTGATAGCAAGGAGGCAGAGGAAAGAGCGCCATTCGCAGCCCGTGGAACCGTGCTCTGGGCCAGCCCCGCCCGAGCCGCCCTTACGCGCCGCAGACCACGCTCTGCTCCGTGGTAAGGCCGCGTCTGACAGTCCCTGATCCGGGACGCTTGCACATGCACCTGCTCTTCCTTTTGCTTCAGACTTCTCCCTGGAATAGTAGGCGGTGTAATGCCTTGGAGATTGCTAAAAAATTAGTGAAGGAACACGTGGGCACACAGCAGGTGAGATCCGAGTTCCCCTTTCCTTTCTGCTGCCCAGACGGGGTCTAGCACTAAACCTGTGCTCAGAGGACGGGGAAGGAGGGGAGCGCGGAGGCTCTCTCAGGCCGAGGGCCTCCGCCTCCAGCTCTCAGTGCTCGCGTGGTGGCGTGGGGAAAGAGTTGTCTGGGTCAGGCTGCGGCGGTTCCTCAAGTGACTTTGCCGCTCATGTGCTGCGCGCTGGCAGCATGTCACGTAGCTCTCGGAGGAGCCCCGGCAGAGTAAGGGCCTGCAGGTAGCAGCCACCTCAGGCCCTGCTGCCGCCTGCTGAGCTGCTGGCAGGCAGCCCCCACCGGAGGGGACTCTCGCACCCGATTCTCACAGCAGCTCGGCAGCACAAGGGAAATGAGCCAGGTGCTTTTAGAAGCCACATTAGCAGGTCTGGCTGGAAGAGAAGCATTTAGCAAACTCCTCCTTTGCTGCCTGTATTCCTGGACCAGAGGAACCCAAGCAGCTGTTGCTTATTTGCTGGGAGAGGCTGGGGACTCGGGGACCCAACTCAATGTGTGATATACAGTAGTGCTGCTGCAAAGGGAAAAGGAGAAATTAGACTGACAACACTCCATCTTCAGCAGGCATTTACTGATGTTCAGTTTGCACCTGAGCTTTTCCCTGCCATTTGCACGTGGATAAAAGCCAACCCTTTTGACCTTAATCACAATATGATGCTATTTCAACATACTATAAGAGAACTGCTGCGAACCACTTAGGGGAGCTCAGGGGATCCCTCTGGCAAGGTCCCAGACCATGTTTAGCAGAGGAATACATGTGGCCAGAGAAAAGCATAGACATAGTACTCAGAGGGCTCCAACGAGGGGGGAAATGAAATGTGATCTCCTGAAATGACACAACCAACATAATACATCCTCCAACATACATAAGCATATGCATGTGTACATGTGTGCACGTGCATAGACACAACATATATGTGTGCAAACATGCAAACACTATAGACACACATCTGCACATAGGCAGGCATACTAACAAAACATACATCCTCACATGCACACGTACGCACACAAACATTTCCTCTGCTTTTGGGAAACTGGAATTCAACTTCCCATCTAGTCTGAGTCCTCATTTCTTCAGAATGAAATGCAGATTTGCAAGGTGGCCATTCCTTCTCCAGCCCCAGCCCTTCTTTGTACCTGGGTAGTAATTTACGCAGCTATTTAACACGTAGGGCTGAGGTTGCCTTTTAACTGGCAATAAAATCAGAGCACACATAGATCAGAGCACATGCAACAGAATAGAAAACCTGGAGATGAAACCAGCCTCATATCTATCTCCATCTGATAACTCAAAGCATACACTGGGGAAAAGAATCCCTATTCAATAAATGGTGCTGGAAGAACTGGATAACCACATGTAAAAGACTGAAACTGGACCCCACCCATCTCATCACTTAATAAACATTGACTCACGATGGACAAAAGATTTAAACCTAAGACAAGAAAAGATAACAATTCTTGAAGAAAGCATGGGATAAACTCTTGATGATAATGGCCTAGGGAAAGACTTTATGAAGAAGACTACATTGGCAATCGCAGCAACAATAAAAATAAATAAATGGGACTTAATCAAACTAAAAAGCATCTGCACAGCTAAGAACACAACAATCAAAGCAAACAGACAGCCTTCAGAATGGGAAAAGATATTTGTGTGTTACAAATCTGACAAAGAGCTAACAACCAGAATCTATAGACAAACTCAAACTAATCCATTCAAAAAAGAGCAAACGATCCCATTTATCATTGAGCAAGAGACATAAACAGAATCTTCTCCAAAGACAGATGAACAGTCAAGAAACACATGAAAAAATGCTCAGATAAATGCAAATCAAAACCACCTTGAGATACCACCTAACCCCAGTGAGAAAACAGCCCACATCACAAAGTCCCAAAACTACAGATGTTGGCATGGATGTGGAGAGACAGGAACACTATTATACTGTTGGTGGAATTGCAAACTAATATAGTCTCTTTGGAAGGAAGTATGAAGAATCCTCAAAAGGATAAAAGTAGACCTTCCATTTGACCCCACAATCCTTTTTATTGAAATCTACCCAGAAAAAAATATCATTTTACCATAAAAACATTTGCTCTAGAATGTTTACTGCAGCTCAATTCACAATCGCCAAGGTGTAGAATCAACCCAAGTGTCCATCAACTCATGAGTAGATAAATAATCTGTTGTAGGTGTGTACTATGGAATACTATTTAGCCATAAAAAGATGGAGACTTTACATCTTTCGTATTAACCTGGATGGAGTTGAAGATATTTTCCTCAGTAAAGTATTACAAGAATGGAAAAGCAAGCACCCAATATATTAAATATGAATATGAAACCAGTAGATGAACAACTACACACTTACAAGAGAGAAAAACAAAATTAAAATCAAGTGAAATGAAGGAAGAGAGGGGAATGGAGGGGGAGTAAGAGCGAGGAGTGGTGTGCTCTTACCTAATGGGCATAATACAGAGGTATATGGCACACCTCCTGGGTGAAGGGTTCAAGTACAACTTAGACTTTACCAAGGGTGTGAAGAAACTGGAACCCTGGCAGTGAGAATGTAAAAGGGTATGGTTGCTATGGAAAATGGTATGGAAGATCCTTGAAAAAATATATAGAATTACCATATATTATCCAGACATTTACTTCTAGGTATATAACCGAAAGAATTGAGGACAGGGACTTGAAAAGATAATGGTATTTGTATATCCCCATTCACAGCAGCATTATTCACATAGTGAAGCAATCCAAATGTTCATTAACAGATGAATGGGCAAATATGGTATGTGCATACCGAAGAATATTATTCCTTCTTAGAAAGGAAAGATATTCCGAGAGAGGCTACAACACGGATGGACCTGAAAGAGATTATGCTAAGTGACATAAGCCAGTCACAAAAAGACAAACACCACTGACCCTCGAGCAGTGCAAAGGTTAGTTACAATGCTGATCTCTACCCAGTTGAAAATCCATGCATAACTTTTGACTCCCTTAAAATTTAAATAGTAATAGCTTCCCATTGAGTGGAAGCTTTACTGATAGCACAAACAGTAGATTAATGCATACTTTGAATGTTACATATATTATGATATATACTGTGTGCTGTAGTAAATTAAGCTAAAGTAAGGAACATTTTATTGAGAAAATCATAAAGAAGAGATCATAAATTCACTATTCATTAAGTGGAAGTGTTCATTATAAAGTCCTTCCTTCTCATTGTCTTCATGTTGGCTGCGGAGGAGGAAGAGGAAGGATTAGTCTTGCTGTCTCAGGGGTGGAACTGGCTGAAGAAAACTGTCTCATAAGTGAATTCACACAGTTTAAACCTGTGCTGTTAAAGGGCCCGCTGTACTGAAGGAGTCCAGGTATATGAGGTATCTAAAATAGTCAAACTGGCTCGGCACCTGTGGCTCAATGGGCTAAGGCGCTAGCCACGTACACCTGAGCTGGCAGGTTCGAATCCAGCCCGGGCCCACCAAACAACAATGACGGCTGCAACCAAAAAATGGCCGGGCGTTGTGG
>CAUYON010013868.1:0-11478 GCA_963573935.1 Arctocebus calabarensis
ATCTGCCCTTTGATCCTGTAATTCCTTTATTAGATATATATCCTGAAGACCACATCATAATAAAGATATTTGTACCAGAATGTTTATTGCAGCCCAATTCATTATTGCTAAGTTGTGGAAGAAGCCCAAGTGCCCATCGACCCACGAATGGATTAATAAATTGTGGTACATGTATACCATGGATTACTATGCAGCCTTAAAGAAAGATGGAGACTCTGCCTCTTTTGTGTTTACATGGATGGAGCTGGACCATATTCTTCTTAGCAATGTATCTCAAGAATGGAAGAAATGTATCCAATGTACTCAGCCCTAATATGAAGCTAATTTATAGCTTTCATATGAAGGCTAAAACCCAATTATAGCACAAGAATACAGGGAAAAGGAAAAGGGAGGAGAGGGGAGGGGGGAGGATGGGTGGAGGGAGGGCAGTTAGTGGGATCACACCTACGGTGCATCTTAGCAGGGTACTGGCGAAACTTATTAAAGGTAGAATATCAATGTCTTCATATAGTGATTAAGAAAATGCCATGAAGGCTATCTCTAACAGTATGATCAAAATATTTCTGATTGTATATGAAGTAAGCACATTGTGCCCCATGATTGCACCAATGTACACAATTATAATTTAATAAAATTATTTAAAAAATAAAAAAAATCTGCAAAAAAGAAAAGATAGAAAACAAAAGAGGCATCAAGATGAAAAATGGGAGTAGAATAAAGGACATTTTGATAGATATACCAATGAATATGATATTTGAAATTGTACACCCCCTAAAAGAAGAAAATATCTCAGGCTGGATTACAAGCACAAGCCACTGCATCTATCCATTACCATTTTTATTTTTTCTGAGCTATGGTTGTCTTCAGTCCAGTTTATCTGGACTTAGCATTGTTTAACAACAATGCTAAAATTGATTTTTTTTCATTTTGGTAAAAAAGTAAAAATGCACAAACTCATTAATGAGGTTTTATTATTATTTGACAAATATGAATAACAATGGTAAAGAATAGCCACTTTTAAATTTGCCAATATGACCTGCTTTTCTTATTACAATCTCCATCTTTCCTGTGACATCCTTTAGTATCCTAACTAGTTGTCCTAACTATAAGCTAAGAGATTTTTTTGTTGTTATCGTTGTAAGGTGATGGCACATTGAGTTTTTTTTTTTAATCATAAAAACAGTTAAAGAGGAGATGCTTTTCTTGATTTCAGTTATTTTTCCTCTTTCTGGGGTGCTTCAAAGGAGTCAAGTTCACATGTGAGCCTCTTAGTACATTGCTTTGTTATTAGTGATTTCACTCCCTCAATGGCCTACATAGTGCTATAATCATTTTCTTCCTATTGGTATTTCTGTTCTGTGAGATTATTAGTAAACACAGATATGTCTGTTCTTAAAGTGACAGCATAGTTTCTCTGTTGACTATGTTACTCCAGTATAAAGCCAACCTCTCGGCTTTTTAGATGACTAGAAGTAGAAAAAAATACATAGACATTCACTGAGTGATGAAATACTTCCCTAAAATAGGAGGTGAGGACATACAGAACATAGTCTTATTTAAGTTTCTTTTTCTATTTAGAATTTGAGAAAAAATAATTTTCTAAACTTCTGGACATAGAAAATGGCTTCCACATCTCTGTGCTTTTCAAGTACAAGTTGTAGAATAACCATTGAAATATATATTCTGTAAAACAGATGCTTTCAAAGTGAGATACGGACTATTATAAAATTATAACTAATGGTGCCAATTGATAGTAAATCTACATAAAATAACCGAGGACATTCTGATCATTCTGAGTTGATTTATACCTTATAAAAAACAAAACTAGTTTGTATAAAATCAATGATTGACTTTAAACGAATGCTTTGAGGTTTGGCAGAGAAGATTTTACAGATCAGAAGAAATAAAGGTACTAAGATAATTTTGTTTTCTTGGCCAATGTGTCTGTTATTTCCATTGTGGCAATAATGATATCTGTTCAGGATTGTGGCATAATATGGATCCTTTTCAGTGTCCTTAGTGCTTATGCAAATTAAATAACAAGGTCAAGTCCTTTAATTTTAAACTCAAACCACAGCATGAAACATGAGAACATTTTCATAAAAGACTTAAGAAAAATTTAAAATTTTCTCATAGTCAAGCTCATTTCTGAAACACAAACACAAAATTCAATGGATATTTTCACATTGATGAATTACAATAATAAGTTGAATTCACTGTCTTATTGAGGTTTTTGTGTGAAAATAAGACACTGACTGGGAAAGAATTGGATCTTGAACGGGAGATCTGTTTGGAGTGGGAACATCTGGCTGGATCCAGATGTATCAGGCAATCTTGAATGGTAAATCATTCCTTAATACTCTTTCTAATGGAATTATCATACTCTCATGTTTGAAAAGATTAGTTTTACTTAACTTGAAACCTCTGTAATACATATTCACTTGGTGCAGATGCTTTTGAAATAGGAGGCTCATTCTCCTTATAAACTGCTACTACCTTTTAGTATTATTTTTATAATAGAATTAAATATAGCATACTCCAGGAAGATAGGTGAACACTATGGCCTAGAAAAAATAGTTTACATACCAAAAGAATCACAAGATGTAATTAAAATATTTTAGAAGAAATATGTATAAAATATGTACAGACATATCCTAAAGGTAAACCGACTGTATCATTCAATTAGGCCTAATTAATTTGTATGGCTAAACTTACTAGACATTCTATATTTTTTGCATTTGCCTATCTAGCTAGAAAGACCCTAAATCTCTCCAGCAAGTTCAGTCTATAATAAAGTTTACACAGCACCTGGGCTTTCTGATTCAGCAGATCCAATGAAAATTACTTATTTGAAATATATGTGGCAAATAAGGATCCTGTATAGATTCTCTGGGAAATACTAGTAGGAGAATCACATGATGAATTCCTAACCAAAGGACATCTGGTAATATGTGGCTTGAGGTTTCCAACATGAGTTCAGTGTAGTCTAATATGTCTGGCCATAAGTTTGGGCATGCTCAGCAATATATGTCATAGAATAAAAATGATGACCTATTAAAAAAATTAACTTTTTTCATTTTTCATTTTTTCCTCAAAGACATGTGAAATCTGCATATGCTAGTACTACTCAAATGTGGATAGGTACAGTACTACAGTCCCACTCAGGGATGATTCCTGAAGAAGAGTAGTGAAAGAAATTCCTCCCAGTGGGAAAACTTTAAGAAATAAATTTGGTTCTCCCTTATATATCTGTAAGGAACTATAATGAAGGGTAAAGATTTTCATTAATTTATAAATAATTGTTAATGATTTAGCAAGGTAATCAAGGAATTGAAAAAAAACAGGATTAAATGATTAGCACCACGGAAGTGTAGGAAGGAGATCGGTAGGTCTTCTAGAATGTGAACAGATTGTGAAGATATTTTTGATCCAAGTGGATACTGAGCAAAGTGCTTCAACTGCAGAGGAGGATCCTAATAATTAGGTGAACAGAATGACACATTCCATGATGTCAGTCAAACCCTTTCTTCATTACTTGATCATTGGGCTCAAAGTAGTCATAGTGATATGAATGTATAACATGGAAATTCTCTTACCAGGGATGACCTGGCTAATATTACTGCTTAGTCTCTAATTTGTTAACAATAAAAAGAAACACTTAGTCCTCAAATAAGCACCATTCCTCAGGGTGACCATCTAGCTATCTGGTGACAGGTTGATCACATTGGAAACCATCATGGAGGAGATCAGAGATTGCCCATATTCTGGATATGGATTTGTGGCTCTTGCTGATAATGTGTTCTATAGTGTTGCTTCTGATCAACTGATTCCCTACAAAAAGAAGCACAATAATGGCCCATGCCCATGAAATCAGCTGTTCTTTCCACGTACTCTGTGAAACAGAAGTTATACAGTTAATATAAATGTTAAATAGCTTACTGAAAACTCAGTTCTATAACTAGTTGGGAGAAGGCACAATGAAAAGGTGAGGTTCTGAATATGAGGTGAAGTATGTATTTTGAAGCAGAGACTATGCTATTTCTGCCATAGCCAGAAGACAGGACCCTGGGAATTAAGGGATGGGAATGAGAGTGGGTTTTCTTACTATTATATTTAATAATTACCTTGCAGAATTTTTACAACCTTGAAGTCTACTGGTTTGGAAATCTTAAGTCACCAAGTTGGACAACTTCAACTATGGAACACAATACTAGTTCTAATGATTTAGAAGATGAGACTGCTGCCTGGATAATTTGGTCTCTTTATGTCACTGAACTAACAGGCAGAAAAGGGGTTTATTCTACTCAATGAAGTGATTTATTCCAATTACCAAAGGGAAACTGAGTTGTTATACAATAGGGACAAGCAGAATTAAATCTGAAACCCAGAAGTCCTCCAGGTAATTACTTAGTGCTCTGATGTCCAATAGTAAAAG
The DNA here is from genome assembly GCA_963573935.1 of Arctocebus calabarensis. Classification (NCBI taxonomy): domain Eukaryota; kingdom Metazoa; phylum Chordata; class Mammalia; order Primates; family Lorisidae; genus Arctocebus; species Arctocebus calabarensis. The sequence continues at coordinate 4,436 of CAUYON010013868.1, forward strand.
TTGATGAGAAATTCCAGAAACACTACCACCATCAAAAGATAGCCTGGTTGAAAATTAAAACCTTTCAGGAAAGAAAATTTGCAACACTTAGCTAGATAAAAATCTTAATTACGTGAAGTTCTGGGTGAGGGCAGGGGAAATAAAAAAGTAAGTAGTGGAAGAATGAAATGGTGTATATTAATTATAATCTTTGTTACCAGTTACAGAGATGAAGGATGTAGTAACTTTGTATTTTTCCTTTTTGCTTGTTATATGTATGTGTTTAATGGCATATGCTAATAATTTTGTTCTTCTCTTACCTTCTGTATATAAAAGTTCTTAAAAGATAACTTTAAAGCTTGGTCTTTAGGTAAAAATATAATATTCTGTGGAACTGTGGTGGAATTTGAGTAGTATTTATTAAAGCCAGTGATGAATATAATAGCTATTGGGACTGTGCTGCTTTCAATTTGGGCAGCAGATGAGAACTCTGTAAACTGTGAAAAGAATAGCTTTATTTTGTTAGGTGAAAAATATAGGATTTTTTGTTATTATAAAGTACTAATGTGTGCAGAAAGGTGAATGTGGAAGCTGACTAGTCAAAATTGTGAACTCTGATAGTTGCTAATTTATTATCTGTAAGTTCCAAATCCACCTTCACTACCTACTCTGAAATAATGTACGTAGTGGAGTCCTGCAGACATTTTTCTTTTGTGAGTTACCATGAAAGGTAGAGGATGCTAGAAGGACCTTGAAACAGAATGAAATTCTATGTGTTTCTCCGGGCTGGTTCCTTAAATGTACACCATTCCTCCATCACTAGGTTCCTGAATTTTGGGTGGATTCTCTTGCACTATAGTCCTGCTGTGCACTGTAGCCATCAGAGTCAAATAGTAAGCATTTTTTCCTATCACATCCCTGAAAACCTTTGCAACAAGTTCTAAAGTATATTCTTTCTCTGTGGAGCACTTCTGGCACTGCATAAACTGAACTTCTAGCAAATTTTGACAGTGTTGCACTTCAGTGAACTTTGTGCAAGCCCTTTGTGGTATTGATGGTGTGGGTGAATGAGGGCCCCTTAACTGGAGGTTCACCTTTTATTCCTGTGTTTTTAAGAGTATTCCTTACTTATTATTAAAAAATCCTTTGTCGTGCCAATCTCCTTTCAAAGTTAGTAATTTTTACATTAAAACTTCTGGTTTCTATCTGCTGACTGGAGAGAAAGGTTGATAGAGTTGACTAAGTGGCTTCTTGCTTGTTTTAAAGTGTGGCATGTCAGAAAGATCATCACCTTTGAGTTATTCCCATTATCTGTTATAAATGCCTGGTATTTCATATCTGCAGACCCATTTAATTTCATAGATTTTTATGAATATCTAGACTCTGGCTCTGTGTTATATGCTGGGATATAATATAGAATTTTACAGGCTTATAGGTTAGAAGTTTATCTTTTTCCAGGCTTATAGGTTAGAAGTTTATAGGTTTTAGCAGTAGGTATTTAAAGAGAGTTCATAGATTTTTCTCAACATATAAGCAGAGTATAATTAGCTTATATTATGTATTGCCCTCAATGGGCTGTTAACAGATTTTACTAAAGTCAAGGTATAAGAGTTTTATTTATTTTAGTTTAGTCATAATAGGGGAACATATAGAAATGGAATGATAGACATTTAGAAAAATTTTAAATTCCAAAATAGAATTATAAACTCATTGGTAAGAAAATTGAAAAAATATAAAACTTTATAATGAATTTAAAGTGCATACTTCTTATTCAGCTCTGTCCATGTGGGCAGGAATTAGAATAGGCCAATGTTTAATTAATGTGTGTGTGCGCTTTTCTAAAAGATGATAAAATTGATATTCAGAAATATTAAGGAACTTCTCAGGTTACCTCTGACCTGTCTCACCTCTTCCCTACACAATGTAACACGCTAGGTTCCCCAGCTTAGTGTCGGTAATGGCAGGTGGTACTTGGTTGTGGGTGTCAGTCAGCCATACCCTATTGGCTTGGGTTGCAAGACACTATGAAGGCTATTTCATTATTCTCTGGGTTATTGGTTGATGTTTGTGTGAGTGACCCAGCAGCCAAGCTATTCTTTTGTGACCATGGTAGACTCTGGTCCCCCAGAGGGAGTACTAGAGTGCCCCAAGCATTAGGAAGCACCCTGTAGAGTCCAGAGGTTTTGTGTTTTGTGAACTCCACCATCTTCAAATTGGGGGGAGGGACAAGGAGTCTAGGTAATGGGAGCCTCCCTGTCAGTAGGTGGCACCTATAGGAAGGAACAAGCTCCAGTCCCTCTGGAGAAGCACTCGAATGCCCCAGGTGGTAGGTGGGGCTGTGGAGCTTCCAGAAGAGTCCTTACTCTCTTCTGCAGCTGAGGCAGTTTGCGGAGTGCAACTGGACTGATTGGGGTTGAACAACCTTGCCCTTGGGCTCCACAGAAGCTGACCAGTTAGCTATTGTGATGGGGTTAAAGGTCTGCTTCCAGTTTCTGATCCAATTGGCCCCAGACAGCCAGAAAATCTGTTTATGGAGGCAGGTACATCAGAGACTCACAGTCTGGAAGCCTTCAGTGGGCTTCCTTCTTCATGTGGCCCTCCACTCCACAGTCTTCCACAGTGGCAGGTGACAGACTGGATCCCCAGTCTGCTGTGGGCCTGGAAATTCCCCACACAGGATCCCAGACTGGGCCAACAGTGTAGCCCTCCTGTGAAGGAAGGGATTCCCAGTGAGCATCTCACAGTTAAGACCCATATTGCACTCTCCGCACTGATCTGCCCATTCAGGCTCCCTTACCACCCTAATACATCTCAATGAAATTCAAGCTAGGGGGAATGGATGGAGCAATTCATACTAATTGGATACAGTGCATATTATTTGGGTGAAGGGCACAGTTATGTGTGTAGGTTTGACTCAATTTGTACAAAAACAAAATTTGTAAACAAATCAAGTGTACCCCTAATATTCTGAAATTTTAAAAAAAAGTAAGAAATACTAAGTAACTTCCCTTAAATACCAGATCTGGGATTCAAAGGCTCACCAATCACTTCTAAAGTCATTGCACTCAGTCAGCCTTAAACCTAACTCAGTGATAAATATTTTAAATACTGGCTTTCTTCTTTCTAATATTTTTTATATACATATATGAAATACATTTGTGTTTATAATAGACATTTGAGTTATGCTATACATTCAATATTGAAACCTTTTTATTTTCTTAACATTATGTCATAAGTATTTCAGTACTGTACCATTCAAGTATACCAATTTTTATGTTCTATCTGCTGTTTTTGTTCTTTCAAAAGATTCCTGACCTTTTTTTCTAAGAACCTTTTAATGACCTTAAAATAATATTTGAATACATTTCTAAAGGTGAAATGATACAGTCATACATTGTGGATTTTGTAATGCTTTTTTCACACTTTAGAAAGTTATTACTCTCAAGCCAGGCATGGTGGTTCACGCCTGTAATTCCAGCACTTGGTAGGTCTAGATGAGTGGATTGCCTGACTTAGGTTGGAGACCAGCTGGAGCAAGAGCCAGACCCTGTCTCTTAAAAATAGCCAGTGTTGTGGTGGGTGCTTTAGTCTCAGCTACTTGGGAGGCTGAGGCAAGAAAATCACTAAAACCCCAGAATTTTAGATTGCTGTGAGCTGTGACACCATGGGACTCTACCAAGGGTGACAAAGTGAAACTCTATCTCAAAAAAAAAATTAATATTCTCATTTGACACATAATTACTGTATATATATGTGGGGTACAATGTGATATTTTGATACATGTTCATAATGTGCAATGACCAAATCTGAGTAATCAGCCTATGCATCCATCAAACATTTGTCATTTCTATGTGTCGAAAACATTCCAAATCTTCTCTTATTATTATTTAAAAATAAATAAGAAATTGATAATCACAATTATAGTCATCCTCTAGTGCTATAGAGTACTAGAATTTTTCCTCCTATCCAGCTGTACTTTTCTATCCTTTAACCAACCTCCTTTTCAGCCTACACTTTCCAGCCTCTTGTGACCACTATTCTACTTTCTACTTCTAAGGCATAAATTTTTGTAGCTTCCACATATGTGTAAGAATATGTGGTATCTACCTTTCTGTGTCTGGCTTTTTTCACTTATAATGTCTTCCAAACTGATCTATGTTGCTACAAATGATAGAATTTTGTTTTTGTAATGAAACAGTATTTCACTGTGTATATATATCACATTTTCTTTTTACCTGTATGTGTTGATTCCATATTTTGGCTATTGTGAAGAGTGTTGCACTAAACATGGGAGTACAAATATCTCTTTTAAATAATGATTACCTTTCTCTTGGATATATAGAGAGTAGTGGAGTTGCTGGGTCATATAGTTGTTCTATTTCTAGATTTTCAAGGAATTTCCTTACTGTTTTCCATAATGGCTATAATAATTTATATTCCTCAACAGTATGTAAGAATTCCCCTTTCTTTTTATCCTCATCAGAACTTGTTATTTTTTCTCTTTTTGATAATAGCCATTCTAATTGTGGTAAGATGGTATTTCACAGTGGTTTGATTGTCATTTTCCTAATGATTAGTGATGTTAAGCACTTTTTGTCATTATACCTGTTGGCCAACTATCTTGTCTTTTTTTGAGAAATGTGTATTCAGCTCATTTGCCCATTTTAAAATCAAATTGTTTTTGTGCTGTTGAGATGTTTCAGTTCCTTGAACACGCTGGATATTTATCACTTGACAGATGAGTAGTTAGCAGATATTTCCTCTCTTTCCACAATTTGCCTCTTTACTCTGCTATGTGTTACTTTTTCTGTACAAGAGGTTTGGGGTTGAATATAATCCCATTTGTCTATTTTTGCTTTTGTTGCCTGTGCTTCTGAGGTCTTCTCCATAAAATTTTTGCAGAGGTCCACTGTCTTGAAGTTTTTCTCCCTATATTTCCTTTAGGTAGTTTCAGAGCTTTCTGCCTTGTATTTAAGTCATTAGTCTATTTTTAGTAGATTGCAGCCTGTGGTAAGCTATAGATAAGAATTTTGTTTCATTTTTCTATACATGATTATCCAGTTTCTCAGCACCATTTATTTATTGAAAAGGCTGTTCTTTTCCTCATTATGTACATGACACCTCAGATGAAAGTTAGTTGACCATAAATAGGTGCATTTATTTCCAATTTATTCTGTTTCATTTGTCTATATGTCGGCTTTTATAGCAGTGTAATGTCCAGTTTGGGTTACTACTGTTTTGTAATAAACTTTGAAGACTGGTAGTGTGATGCATGCATGCCTTCCTTCCATCCTTCCTTCTTTCCTTCTCTCCTTTTTGCAGCTATGATAAATGTGATTGCTTTCTTAACTTCTTTTCTGCTACTTTTTTCTTGGTATATAAAAATGTTACTAGCTTTCATATGTTGATTTTGTATCCTGCAATTTTACTTAATTATTAGTAAAATTTTTTAGTTTTGAGGGGTTTTTTTTAGACCTTTTAGAAGTTTCCTAAATATAAGACTTTGTTATCTACAAACAGAGACAATTTAACTTTCTTCTTTTCAACTTGAATACTTATTTTTTTGTTTCTATGGCCTAATTACTCTAGCTGTGACTTCCAGTATTATGCTGAATAAAAGTGATGACAGTGAATATTCTTATCTTGTTCCGGTTCTTAGAGGAAAAATTGAATGCTCCTACATTCAGTATGATGTTTGCTGTGAGTCATTTATAGCCTTTACTGTGTTGAGTTATGCACCATGTATACTTAGATTGGTGAAAGTTTTTATTATAAAGGGATATTAAATTTTATCAAATGCTTTTTCCATGTTTATCAAGATGATCATATGGAGTTTTGTCCTTTATTCTCTTGATGTAGTGTGTTATGATTATTGATTTGCATGTGTTGAAGCATCATTGAATTATTGATATAAATCTGAGTTGACCATCTTTTAAATGTGCTGCTGGATTTGTTCTGCTGGTATTTTATTAAGAATTTTTGTATATATGCTAATCAGAGTTATTGGCCTATGACTTTCTTTTTCATTGTTGTTGTATACTTGGCTGGTTTTTGTTTGGGGACAATGACAGCCTTGTAAAATTAGTTTGGAAGGATTTCCTTTACTTAAATTTTCTGAAAAGTATGAAAATAATTGGTATTAGTTCTGTTTTATTTTTTTTTATATTTTCAACATGTATTTTATTATTCTTCATTACATTATTCCCCCCCACACCCCAGTGGTAAGACAGAATTTATTTACAGAAAAGAATACAGAAAACACTAAAGCTCCTGGTAGAGGGAGAGAATTCTAGTGGGGAGAGAGAAGCTCTCTGTTTCTCTCCCAGTCTTTCCCCATCTCCTCCTTTAGGCCTTTAGTCTCAGGGTATATATAGGTGGTATGGGTTCCTTGGCCAGGAAAGGAATGAATACAGTCCCTTCCCCCAGGGGCAAGGTAAATGAATGTATCAATGAATGGATATTGACCTAGGCATAGGAAATGGGGGTTCCACATTTAGTCCTAAGTGTGAAGTGAAGGAGACACCAAGGTACAGGTGTCTCCTCAGCAGTTGTCCTGATTTACATTTTTTAATGATCACTCTATACATTGTGTAGAGAAAAAGAGTCAGAGGAGACCGGTTAAAAAGACAACTGTAATAGGCCAAATATGAAATGATGGTTGCCTAATTTAGAGCAGCAATCAAAGTGTGTAAAAAGGAAAACCATCTTAGCCAAAGAGAGGTCTGGCAAAACAATTTTTTACAATAAAAAAGAAAAATAAAGGCCAGGTACAGTAACTCATCACTATAATCCTAGTATTCCAGGAGGCGAAGGCAAAGATCATTTGAGGTCAGAAATTAGAGGCCAGCTGGGCGGCTCCTGTGGCTCAGCGAGTAGGGCGCTGGCCCCATATACCGAAGGTGGCGGGTTCAAGCCCGGCCTCGGCAAAACAAAAAAATAGCCGGGCACTGTGGCGGGCGCCTGTAGTCCCAGCTACTCAGGAGGCTGAGGCAAGAGAATCGCTTAAGCCCAAGAGCTGGAGGTTGCTGTGAGCAGTGTGACGCCACAGCACTCTACCCAGGGCG
>CAUYON010013869.1:0-56904 GCA_963573935.1 Arctocebus calabarensis
CTTTTTTTTTTTTCCAGTGGTAAGACAGAATTTATTTACACAAAAGAATACAGAAAACACTAAAGCTCCTGGTAGAGAGAGAGAACTCAAGTGGGGAGAGAAAAGCTCTCTCTGTTTCTCTCCCGGTCTTTCCCCGTCTCCCCCTTTAGGCTTTTAGTCTCAGGGTATATGTTAGTGTACAGGTTCCTTGGCCAGGAAACGAATGAACACAGTCCTTTCCACAGGGGCAAAGTGAATGAATGTATCAATGAATGGACACAGTCCATTCATGGAATTGAGGCCTAGGAAATTCATGTGAAATTGACCTAGGCATAGGAAATGGGGGTTCCACATTTAGTCTTAAGTGTAAAGTGAAGGAGACACTAAGGCACAGGTGTCTCCTTGCCAAGCCAATAACTTTAAATCATTTTTAAATGCTTGTAGTACCTCAAAGAAGGAAAAAGTATTACCTCATAAAAGTTCTTATTAGAGCTCTAAGAGATTCACATCAAAAACTATCAGTATGTTGGTGAATACATAAATTAAAAACATGCTTCTTATAGAAATGGGTTTCAAAAAGTTCTGATACAGTTTTACTATACTTTTATTTAACATAGCCTTTTACAAAAATACTGCAAAAGTAAACTTGAACCCAAATTAACAAGGTGTGACTATCTGAAAGAAAGCTCTTTCATTTCTCTCTGGTTTATTTTCTTTACCAGGATGAAGCTACATGTAAGATGAAGTCTATATAAGAATCTATATTGTTTGGAAAGTGGTGCTACACAAATTAGGAAGATGGTCTTAAAAACATCAAGAGTAGCTTAAAACAAGGGTGCTACAATGCTACAAGGGTGGCATTCATTTCAATTTACTGCTGTAGCGTATATCACTACCCTCATCTTCGATTATTTAACTATATATTCCAATACAGAAAATCAGAATTAGGTCATTGGTAAATATTATCTGGCCATCTTTGCAGTTGCATACCAAAAGGGGCATCAGGAACAGATTCCACTGAAGTAGTTTTTGCACACCTGGGTAAGCCAGACAACTCATCAAAAGAAAACAAACTGGTGACCTCCTCCCATTGGTATGTAACTGATTAAACTAAATATAAACTGATTTTAAATTTTGCAGCTAACAGTTGGAAAGTCTAATGGACAATATACATAATGGCAGCATACACTACATGGCTACTTAACTGAATTATTTCCTGCAAATAAACTAGGTATTTACAAAGGGTATTAGCATTTCAGTCAAAGCAGGTACAGTTGATGCAGTGATGTCAATTTACTAAATACTATCTAAAGTCAGAAAATGTTAACTTTTCTCCAAAGATACTAATTCATCCCAAAAGGATTATTGAAACAAAATCTATGCAAAAAGGAGAACTAAATTAGATTTTTCCATAGTACGTATCTATAATCAAACCAAATGCCTTTAAAGAGGCATCTGTGGGCAGCGCCTGTGGCTCAGCGAGTAGAGCGCCAGCCCCATATACCAAGGGTGGCAGGTTCAAACCCAGCCCTGGCCAAACTGCAACAAAAAAATAGCCGGGCATTGTGGTGGGTATCTGTAGTCCCAGATACTCGGGAGGCTGAGGTAGGAGAATCACCTAGGCCCAAGAGTTGGAGGTTGCTGTGAGCTGTGATGCCACCGCACTCTACTGAGGGCAATAAAGTAAGACTCTGTCTCTAAAAAATAAATAAATAAAATACAGAGGCATTTGTATAAGGAGAATAAATAATGCAAAAAAGTTGATCAAAATAGTGTCATTAAATACAATACACAACAAATTACTGGAATGACATTGTTCTTCATTTGCTAGAGTTAAGTAGATGACATACTATCAATTATCTGAATTTTGCCATTCAAAATATACCCTGAAATATATATATATATTTTTGAGACAGAGCCTCAAGCTGTCACCCTGGATGCCGTGGCATCACAGCTCACAGCACCCTCCAATTCCTGGGCTCAAGCGGGTCTCCTGTCTCTGCCTCCTAAGCAGCTAGGACTACAGGTGCCTGCCACAATGCCCGGCCATTTTTTGGTTGCAGCCTCATTGTTGTTTGGCAGGCCTGGGCTGGATTCGAACCCCCCAGCTCAGGTGTACGTGGCTGGCGCCCTAGCCACTTGAGCCACAGGCGCCAAGCCTGAAATATGTATAATATATTTTGTTTGTTTGTTTGTTTTTTGAGACAGAGCCTCAAGCTGTCACTATGGGTAGAGTGCTGTTGCATCACAGCTCACAGCAACTTCCAATTCCTGGGCTCAAGCGAGTCTCTTGCCTCCACCTCCCAAGTAGCTGGGACTACAGGCGCCCGCCACAATGCCCGGCCATTTTTTGGTTGTAGCCATCATTGTTTGGTGGGCCGGGGCTGGATTTGAACCCGTTGAGCCACAGGCACCGAGCCCTGAAATATATTTTTTAAAATATCTAAAAAGCTCCAGAGGTAACAAAGGCCCTTGATTTCAGACTTCTGGACTCCACGACTGTTAGATAATAAGTAAATCTCTGTTGTTTTAAGGCAATCCATCAACTAACCAATCAATCAATTAATAACCAAAATGGTTAGCACTATACTATACAAAATTTCCCTAGTAAGGCCAGGCACAGTGGTTCATGCCTGTAACCCTAGCTCTCAGGAAGCTGAGGCAGGAGGATCCCTTGAGCTCAGGAGTTTGAGACCAGCCTGAGCAAAGTGAGACCCATTTCAACTAAAAATAGAAAAATAGCCAGGTGTGATAGCAGGCACCTATTGTCTCAGCTACTCAAGAGGCTAAGGCAAAAGGATCACCTGAACCCAGGAGTTTAAAGTTGCTGTGAGCTAAGCTGATGCCATGGCACTCTAGCCTGGGACAACGAAGTGAGACTCTATCTCAAAAAAAAAAAAGTTATTAGATTCTGGACCTGACAAATAATGTTATGATTTATTTCCAAGTAATATCTACTTTCAAAGAGCTCCAGGTAAAAAGTAAGGAAAGTTGGTTAAACATAAGAAATATTTTATCGGGCAGCGCCTGTGGCTCAGAGGAGTGGGGCACTGGTCCCCATATACCGGAGGTGGCAGGTTCAAACCCAGCCCCAGCCAAAAACTGCAAAAAAAAAAAAAAAAGAAAGAAAGAAAAAAATATTTTATCTATGATATTTGCGCAATTGTGTAACTTTTTGTAAATTTTGACTAATTATAAAATGGAGTCAATAATCAATAGCCCACATTCTGTAACAAGTTTAACTTCCAAGTTCTGGTGTCATCATAAAATATGAATGTTAAGAAGTTATTTGTTTAAACGATTAGAATGTCTTCCTCCTCTCAATTTCATAATCAGTTGGAACCTCTTAAAAATCAATTAACTCACACAAATCAGAAAAAAAAGGGAAAAGGAAACCTATAACCATATCAATTCAGATCATATTTAGCAACTTACTGATCTTTTCTTAATGAAATACATGCTTTCAAGTTCATATAAATACTAATCAAATGACAAGGTCCTTCTTATTACTTAGATGAGATATTATTCAGTAGCCTTGAATCTTAAAAGCCTTTAAAAGATGTTCGCTGAACTGAATGATTTGTAATTAAAACAGTAATTTTATTTCCAAAGTATTTACAATAGTTTAAAGATTCAAATGTTCTCATCTTTATTCTATTATTTGTTTAAACTTTTTAACTATTGTATATGTATTACAAAGTAAATTCACAATAAGCTGAAAGTTATATATCTTTTATATCTCAGACACTACAGCATCTGTAACAGTTTGGAGAGGGTAAAAGATTTCTATGCAGCTAAAGATAAGTTACATCTCTGGTAGGAATCCATCGATAAAATTCAAACCTTATGTTCAAAAGTTTGTGACTTAACAAAAAGAAAATATAAATCCATGTGTCTATACTCAACATTGGAAAAATCATGTATATGATAATGTTGGCCTACAGTTTATGTCATTCCAGCCAATTCCACATGTTCTATTATAAAGAATTCATCAGCAAGACTCTTGGGAGTCAAATATCAGCGTCTCAAACCATTAATATTAGCTTAGCTTTAGAGGTAAGGCCCTTACCTAGGAAGTTAAGTAAAGGGAAATAAGTACAGCAAGGACCATCTTTTCAAACTACCAAAGAGATAAATCTAGTATATTTTCTGTGTCAATGAAAGAATCATGCAAATTGTTGTATGGTTTTATTTTTTTAACTTGGAATAGTAAATTACTGCTAACCACCTAAGGGTAAGAGCACTCTCAAGATTAAAGGATTAGGTCTACCCACATACTTACTGCTGGTCTCCGAGGTTCTCCAGGCAGTTGTGGAGGATAAACAATTTTATTCTTCTTCTCCCATTTTCGAGAAATGTTAAGAGAGGCACTCGTGTGAATATATGATTGAGGTAAAACACTGTTGAGATGAAAGAAAGCTATAAATTATTTAATAGACATTTGGGACCTTTTTGCAAAATTTACAAACCTTCTAAACTACATTTTCTCCTTTTTGATGGAAAAAATTTAAGGATACTAAATGGAAATATTCTAGAAGTATTCACTAATAGAGACTGCTCATGCCTGTAATCCCAGTAAATTAGGAGGTTGAATTGGGAGGATCACTTGAGCCCAGAAGTTCAAGACCAGCCTGGGCAACAGAGTGAAACCCTTGTCTCTAAAAAAAAAATAATAAGAGAAACTTTTTGCATAAAACACCTTAAAAACTAGTTTATTAGAGGCTAAAAAGAGCTAAAGTTAATAACACACATGTCAAACAGTAAACAGATAGTAACCTAAGATCTCTTGCTCTGACTGGCCAATAAATGCTGATTCTCTTCTGTAAGTGAGCCTGCTCCTCAGAAAGATGTAAAGAAGATATATGGAACTCTGATGTGACCTGTGGAACTGCCCAACTTTGTGGCATAAGCAAGACAAATACATCAAACTATTAGCGGGCAATATAAAACCAAGTATAACTGAAATACAGGAAAGTATAGTACGAGATTTCTAAAATGCCTTCAGGTCAATCTTGAACAAGATCCTAATTGGCAGAGAAGAAGGACATACACTCCCACTAATGAGGCAAAGGTCTCAAAGGTTCGGAGTTGAGAAGTAAGGGGAGAGGTCAGACTGAATCAGTTAGGTATTAGAAAGTACTGGAAAGGTACTTGAGGCTAGAGTGAATGTCTTTAAATACCAAACTAATGGGGCTGATAAGGAAGTCCTTAATTTCTCTCACAACTCCTTGACCTCTTCCGCTCTAACTGCTAGGACGATATACTTATTCTCCCTCCCCATTGTCTCCAGCATCTGCTGCTCCTCTATATTACTAAATAAGCTCATTCTTGAATGGTGTCCTAAAATTTATCTTTAACTTCCCAATCATTTTCATCCTGCCAGATCCAGTCACCAAGTCTTACAGGTATTTCCCTTGAAATAGTTTTCAAATGCTTTACTTCTGCTCCATTATAATTGCCACTATCATACTTGAGAACCTGTCCTTCTCTTTCAGAACTCCACCAATAGCCTCTAAATTGAGTTCTCTTCCATCAATTTAACCAGTTCCAATTCACCTTCTGCCTGAGTATCAAATTAGTTACCCTTTTGTAATATCATGTCATCCTCTAGCCTAACAACCATTGTTAAGCTATAGTAAATACATGATCCAGAATATTCTAATTCTATCATTTTTTTTCAGTATCATTGACACCTGAGATTCTTGGTATGGGAGCAAGCACATACATATGTAAGAAGAGATCCAGCTCAGCTCCTGTAGCTAAGCAGCTAAGGCGCCAGCCACATACACCAGAGCTGGTGGGTTCAAATTCCATCCAGGCCTACCAAACAATGACAACTACAATCAAAAAAATAGCCAGGTGTTGTGGCAAGTGCCTGTAGTCCCAGCTACTTGGGAGCCTGAGGCAAGAGAATCGCTTAAGCCCAAGAGTTTGAGGTTGCTGTGAGCTGTGACATCATTGCACTCTATAGAAGGCAACATAATGAGACTCTGTCTCAAAAAAAAAAAAAAAACCAAAAAAAAGAAAAGATTCTGCCAACATCTTTTAAGTACTAGGTCTCTTCACTGAAGAAGTCTAGAAACAATAATCAATCTAGCACCTGCCTAGTGCCCAGATTGTGGTCTTGAAATACCAATTTATAATGAAAAGAACCAAAACTCCTGGGAGAAATGGCTGATTGCAGATCTCAAACAGAAAATGTACACAATGAGCCTATGACATTATAGCAGAAAGAAAGCAAGGAAGTTATCATAGATTACTAGGATCATGTCAAAGGTACTTAGGTGCCGACCTGTAGATAGTATATGCCCCCACAGGTCAAAGATGACACAATCCAAGCATTAATAAGGATAATAACTTGTAGTGGGTTGAAACATATCAGATATGTTTGAAGCCATGAGTTCATAATGAAACCATAGAAAAAAAATGAATTAGGCCAGGCACAGTGGCTTAAGCCTATAATCCTAACACTTTAGGAGGCCAAGGTAGGAGGATCACTTGAGGCCAGAAGTTTGAGACCAGCCTGAATAACACAGACTCCATCTGTACAAAATATTTAACAATTAGCCTGGCATGGTGGCATGTGCCTATAACCCCAGCTACTCAGAAGGATGATATGAGAGGATTGTTTAAGCCCAAAAGTTTGAGGTTGCAATAAGGTATAATGACACCACTATACCCTAGCCCAAGCAACAGAATGAGATTCCTGTCTAAAAAACAAAAACCAACAAATAACTACCCCCCCCCCAAAAATCTAATTAGTTACATTAAAAGATGTTAGTGTGTAAACTTGGTATTTTGAAATTTAGTGAACAATGACAAAGAATCAAGTATTTATCCTGTTTTTTTCCTATACAAACTGTACCAGCAAGTGGCCAAGTAGAAGATGAGGTAAAGTTTGACTTCTGTAAGGCTAGTAATGAAGGAATAGCAGATAATAGACAAAGGAGGCATTATGTGCCTCCTGATGGAAAAACACCCCACCTCACCATCCATGAAGTAGTCATTCCTGCAAACAATGATCCCGAATTGATCAAGCCTCTAAATTAATACGGGAAATACAGAGAAAAGGGAATATGTTACATAATATCTTGGGGATGTAGTCAACAAACTTCAAGCTGTGGAAAACCACAAGACAACCAACCAATTATCTGCAATAAATAAATTACAAGGAGAAAAAAAGAAATGAATAAAGAACTTACAGACTAAGAGATTTAAGAGAGATGTCAACTAATTTCAATGTATGAACTATTAAAATTTGAAAAGAAATGTCAATTTCAGTGTGTGAACTATCATAACTTGAAATGACAGTTATGAAGCCACTGGAAATTTTAACATCAATTGGGTATTTTTATACTTTTTAACAAGATAATGGTGAAATATTTTTGGAAATGATACAGTATAGGAGTTTGTTTCAAAATAGGAGGGAGAATACAGGTTATACATAAGATTAGCCATGAGTTAGTAACTTTTGAAGTTGGATGATGGGTACATGGAGGTTCATTACATTGTCTACTTTTGTATATGTCTGAGTATATCCAAATATAAAGTTAACACAAACTTTGGTATTTCCCTACTGCCCAAAATATGAAGTCTAAACTTCTTAGTAAGACATAGAAGGTCTTCCATAATCTAGCCCCAACCTTCCCTGGTTGGTTAATTCCCCTTATGGCCTAGCCACATTCACATTCATTGTTCCCTGAACAAGACAAGGATTTTTGTATCTTTATACCTTTACACAATGTCTTCTCCTCAAAATATTTATCCTGTTTTAAGCTCCCCCTCAAATGTTACCTCAATGTAAATCATCATCTGATCCCTTTTCCCAGATGATTACCGCATTTTCTTCTTGTATTGTTCTTGCCAGCCATAAAGCAAAGCCTTGAAACACTCAACCACAATAACTGGCTATACTAGAATAAGCTTCTGTACTAAGTATATAGATATTGAGCACCTAAGGGCAAGTCCAACATCCTTTGCCTTCTAGCACCAAGGACAAAGTCTGGCAGGCAGATAGTAAGTAAACATTCAACCCAGACTTTAATACTCAAAGTTGTCGTATACTGGGCATATTTTCACACAATATATGCAACTTGGATGATATAACTGGCCAAGTCTTTATTTTTAGTTCTTAAACCATTCAGACTAAAGAATGTGGCTCAAAGAAGTAGGGTGCTGGCCCCATATGCCGGAGGTGGTAGGTTCAAACCCAGGCCCAGCCAAAAACTGCAAAAACATAAGAAGAAGAAGAAGAAATAAAGAATCAAATACATATAAATCTATTCTCCTCCTAAGTGAATCATTTCTCCTACTTTATCTCAAGTTCACCATGTCATATCCTAACATCATGATCAATGCTGTCAAAATCTGTACCTTTGCCATCCACATTTAGATTCCAATCTTCTAATTGAAAAGCACAAAAGTAGGATACGTGATATAAGAAGGCAGCATTTCCTAATCAAACTATAAGCCAGGTGATGAGAGCAGAGGCCATGGAGTCAAGCAAACCTGAGAATAAAATTCTAACTCTAATAAACTAGGTGAATGGCCTTAGGGAAATCGCATAACTTTCTAGATCTCAGTTTTCCCATTACGAAATGGAGGAACAACAATTACCTCAGAGTCTTAAGAAGCTCAAATGAGATACTACAAGTAAAATACTTAACCCGACACATGTAGAGCTCAATAAGTTTTAGATATTATTACGTGTAGAAGAAAAAACAGAGAAAAATACCTACTTCATTCTGTTAATGGTGAATTAACATACCCTATAGCATCTAACACATGATAAAAACTGATGACTGGCATCATTTTAAAATCAAGCCCTTTGAACAGTTAAACTTTCCTGTCTCCTCCTCAAAAATAAATCCTGTGAATTGTAAGCCTTAGACTGTAGTACAAATTTTCAAATTTTCTTCTCGTTTATAATCATAAGTGTTTATGTTTCTACATAGTTGTAATTAGTGGATACCTTATTTGTGTAACCTCTTTGTGTCTTGGTTTCTTTGTGAAACCTTAATTTTATCTTAGATTTCATCATGACAATATAACAGAAACACAAACCCTATTGGCCTATTAGCTTTAGTTTACTGTCAGCATTCTAAAGAATCGAAATAAATTTTAAACATTTTTAAAGCACTGAAAGGCAGCCTTAAAAGGCCTGTGGTTCAGTGGGTAGGGCACCAACCCCATATACCGAGGGTTGCGGGTTCAAACCTGGTCCCGGCCGAACTGCATCAAAAATAAGCCGAGCGCTGTGGCGGGAGCCTGTAGTCCCAGCTACTCGGGAGGCTGAGGCAAGAGAATCGCTTAAGCCCAAGAGCTGGAGATTACTGTGAGCTATGACTCCACAGCACTCTACCGAGGGCGATAGAGTGAAACTCTGTCTCCACAAAAAAAAAAAAAAAAAACAAACCCTAAAAGCAATATGGCAAAATGTTAAAAAAAAAAAAAAAAAGCACCCAGGATCAACTTTTATAATTTTATTTATAAAATTCAAACATCATTATTACTGAGAACAGTTTTTCATCTTCTGGGATAGCAGTCTCCAGCCTTTTTTGGCATCAGGGAATCAGTTTCATAGAAGAAAATTTTCCCATGGACAGGGATGGGACAGGAGGCAGAGCTCAGGCAGTGATGCAAGTGATGGGGAATGGTTGTAAATATAGATGAAGCACTCTTGCTCACCTGCTGCTGCTTCCTTCTAGCTGTCCAGCCCTGTTCCTAATAGGTCATGGACCATTATTGGTCCATGGTCTCGGAGTTGGGGACCACATTAGTAGGAAACCCAAATCCCTTTAGCTTCACCATATCTCCGTAAATTGGGTAAAAGAAGGGTAACCATCTGCCAAGTCTCCAGAGTACTCATACACATGACATCCAAGCAGCTACCCACAGCACTGTGAAATTGTCAGAGCTCATGCACTAAGAGAATGGCATACTGGAACAAGCATCCACATTTCCTTTCTCTTACTATTTAGGTGTTTTCCATCTACCAATACTTGAAGAAGTTAAATTTAAATGTCATTTTTTAAATTCTATTCATAGCCATTAGAAAACATAAAATAGCATGTATAAGCCAAATTTTAGGATTAAGAGTTAATTCAGGTAAGTCAGAGTATCTGACTTTCTAAAGTCTGAGGACTTTCTAAAGTCACAACTTAAAAAAGAGAACTAATATCTCCTATGTATTACTCAAAATTCATTTTGAAATGTAGTACAAAGTCCCAAGCGAAGAAAACACTAGCCTCAGGCTCAATCTTGAGAATATCATGCTATTACGTTCATCAAGGTAAAGAGTTCTTTGTTCCAAATTTACTTCTGAGAACATAAAGTGAATCCTACACTTAAGACTGAATAAAAGAACATCCTCCCTCCTGCCTTAATTAAAATCTAAAACAAAGGGTCTGATGTGATAAGTATATTCTCATAACTCAATATTTCACTTTGTGAAAGTAAAGGACAAACAAGAAAACAAAAGTTTAGCAAACAAAAAAGTGAAATTCCATGAACCATTAACATGCTCAGAGTTTCTCAATCTCTGCACTACTGATATTTTGGGCTAATGACATTTTAGACTAATTGGAGATCTGTCCTGTCCAGTGTAGGACATTTAGCAGCATCCCTCACCTCTACCCACTAGATGCCAGAAGCACCCCCACTGACTTGTGACAACCAAAAATGTCTCCCAGCAAGCAAAATCACCCTCAGCTGAAAGTCACTGTGAGCTATAGTAACAGCAAAAAACAAAATAAAAACACAGTGCTAGTTTTTGTAGACTGGAGAATATAACATCTCTATCCCAAAAGGTTCCTGTTATCACATCATGCACATGTAAATGGTTAATAACCTAGATTTTTCTCAATATGCAAACCAGAGATGGATAATGCAAATGCTTAAATTTTATATTCTTATTCACAAATCCCAAACGAGCCCTGAAGACTGCTTGACAATTCCACTATATTTCCCTTGTCTATTTACTCTCCTACTCCTTACAAACTTCACACCTCATCTTACTATTCACACCTCCATATCTTCTCCCTCATCCTCAGTCTCAGCTGACAACCTTGCTTTTTACTTCGCTAACAAAATGGAACTATCAGAAGAGTGTCCACAAGTGCCTGCCATTTAACCTATATACCTACCTACATCTATGTCCATACATTCTTACTACTTTCTCACTTGTTAATGTGAATGAACTATCTATGCCTAAGAGCAATCTCGTTCCCTCCCCACAGACACCATTCCTTCCCACCTATTCAAGAACAATGCTCCAGCAATTCTTTCTTCCCCCTTTCCATCATCACTACTCTCTATCATATCACTTTCATCAGCAAACAAACATACCGTACTCTAATATCTCTCAACTTAAAACAAATCCTTCTCTAGGTACCACCACAAAACTCCTTAAATGAGTTGCCTAAATTACCCATCTACCTCTCATTGCAATCAGGCTTTTGCCTACATTACTCCACAACAACTACTTTATCAAGGTCATTGAAGGCATCTATGTTGCAAAACCTAATTCTCCTTATCCTGAGTGACTTAAGTTTCTCTAGTCACTTGCTCTTCCTTGAGACACTTTCTTTACTTGGGCCCCAGGACACTTAGGGTTTTCCTCTCACCTTTCTGGTCACTCACCCAGTCTCCTTTGTTGTTTCCTCATGTCCCTCCCTGATCTGTATATATTGGCTTTCTCAGGCAGGAATCAATCCTTAGACTCTTCTCTTTCTTTCCACACTCACTCACTCAACCAGTTTCACATCTTTAAATACAACTGAAGCTCCCTTGCTCACCTGCTGCTGCTTACCTCCAGCTGTGCAGCCCTGTTCCTAATAGGCATGGACCATTAACAGTCCATGGTCCAGTAGTTAGAGACCACATTAGTAGGAAACCCAAATCCCTTTAGTTTCACCATATCTCTGTAAATTGAGTAAAAGCACTGTACGGCCAAGCACTATAATCCTAGTACTCTGGGAGGCCGAGTGGGTGGATAACCTGAGCTCAGGAGTTCAAGACCAGACTGAGCAAGAGCCAAACCCTGTCTGTAAAAGTAGCCAGGTGTTGTGGCAGCACCTGAAGTCCCAGCTTGTTGGCAGGCTGAGGCTAGAGGATCATTTGAGCCCAAGAGTTTGAGGGTGCTGTGAGCTATGATGCCATAGCACTCTACCAAGGATGATAAACTAAGACTTTATCTCAATTAAATAAATAAATAAATAAATACTATTCATACACCAATGACTCTTAAATTTAATTCCCTTCCCTAAATGCCAAACTGGTAGACCCAGTTGCCTACTCATATCTCCACCTGCTTGAATGGGTACACTTCTAGACCTAACAAGCCCCGCACTGAGCTCCCGATGTTCTCCCCAAATCTGTTCCTCTGAAGTCTTCGTATCTCAGTAAATGGTAACTCTGTCTTGCCAGTGGCTCAGATCATAAGCCCTATTGTCACCTTTCCTTCTGACACCTCACATCCAATCCATCAGTTAAGTCCTATTAGCTGTTGTTAACACACTAACAGAATCCAACCATTCACCTATCTTTATAGCTACCGTGATCTCTTACCCCCAAAATCCTGTCATCTCTGCTTCCATCCTTGCCTCCTTATCCCCATGCCAGTCTATCCTCAAAATAGCAGTCAGGAAAAACCATTCATAAACATAAGTCACATTACTCCCATACTCAAAAACCCCTTTAATGGTTTCCTATCTCATACAGAATAAAAACCAAATGGGTCAAGAACCCCTGGCCTTAGGCCACAGGTGGCTTTCAGGGCCCTTGAGTGTGGCTTTTTGACTGAATCCAAAATTTTACACAGCAAATCATTTTAATAAAAGGACCCTAAAAATAGGTCTGTTCTGTGAAGTTCCTGACCTCATCTCTTACTACTATCCCCCTTTTTCTACTCACTGTTCTTGACCATACCATGTATGGCTCCTTTGAGCTGTTCTATCTGTCTAGGACAGTGGTTCTCAACCTGTGGGTCACAACCCACAGGAACTGTATTAAAGGGCAGCAGCATTAGGAAGGTTGAGAACCACTGGTCTAGAAGGAAGTTTGCTCAGATGGTGGCATAACTTGCTCCTTCACTTTCTTTGCTCAAATATTATTACTTTCTTAGTAAGGCCTCACACACACACACACACACACACACACACACTCTCTCTCTCTCTCTCTCTTCTATTCCCATTTTCTACTAAGCAGATGTCACTTGCTAATACAGTGGTTCTCAACCTGTAGGTCGTGACCCACAGGAACTATATTAAAGGCTCATGGCATTAGGAAGGTTGAAAACCACTGTTCTAATATATTTTACTTATTAGCTGCTCCCTCGTTAGATTGTACACTCCATGAGGGCAGTCTTTAGTGTCTATTTTTGCTCACTGCAAAATCCCCAAAGCTAGAATCGTTCCTGGCACACAGCAGGCACTATGTATGCAATTGCAGTATGAATAAAATGTAGGGAACAGCCAGATAAGAAGACTGGGTATAAATAACAATGCAAAAAGTTTATACATGCTTGGCAACTGAAGGGCATCAAAAGCTCATCAATATATTCTTGATCAACTTCTAATTTCACAGACCTATAAAGCCTTCCCTCAGAGAAAATAGTGAAAGCCTTTGTTGTCAATAATCATTTGAAAATAATGCATTAACCCTTTCAGATCACTGCTGTATCATTCACAGTAATCAGTCATATTTTATAATAATCATTAACTTATTATATGGGTATATAAAACTTCTAAAAGCCTCAGTTAGACCTAAAGAATAGTTTAAAATAGTTTTAAAAATCTGGATAATCAGTGCAAGCCATATTATTACATAAAGTTGGAAATCTGTACTCATGACTATTTTGCAGTTAAGATTCCTTCATGGCACTGGATTAGTAAAAAGGAATCTCAATTCCTGGCATTCTTTCAGACTAAAATATGCATCTGTTCAGGTTGACTTACATTTTACCAACTTAACATTTACTGAACAGTTATTAAAGATAAAATATTTTAGTGTTTTTTTTCTGATAGTAAATGTATAAAGTTGTTCCATATCAACAACCAATTCTCTAACACCATGGGGGTGTCCAGCAACTGAATTCAATTCTGACACTATCTTCCTGCAATTAGCATCAAATACTACAAATTAAAGGGCTCAGTCCCACAAGATGGCTCTGACTTCAGAAGCCAGCTACAAAAGGAGTGACCAGGCTCCTCAAATTTCTGTCTGGCTGATTACCAATCTGGGTGTTCCCAGGACCCCTACACTAGGTTCAATAATATGCCAACAAATGGCACACAGAACTTAGAAAAACACTCTACTTACATTTATCATAAAGGATACAACTCAGGAACAGCCAAATGGAAGAGATGCATAGGGCTAAGTATGGGACAGGGGGGGCACAGAGCTGCTAAGCCCTCTCCAGGATAGCCACTTTCCCAGTACACCAACCACAAAGCTCTCAGAATCTCAAACTTCAGTGTTCAAGTTTTTATAATCTAATTTCCAGCTCTCTCCCACCCCTTTGTTCCAAAGGAGCTTGCTAAGAGTAACTATAGACACTCCTATTACTCAGGAAATTCCAAGGGTTTTAGTTCTGTGCCAAGAACCAGCAGCAAAAACCAAATATATCTTTTATTGTACCACAAGTACCATTCTATGTGATGAGGATGCAAAGAGATACAAAACATTTTTCCAGACCTCAAGTGATTGAGAATTCAGTTAGGGAGATAGAGAATTAACCATAAATGTGCAATAGGCATTAAGATGTCAGAAGAAGGAGCAACATGAGGTTATCAGAAAGGCTTTAAAGATAGGACCCAACCTGAGTGTTGAATGAAATACAGATTTCAACAGAGCCCAAGTAAAAGGGCACTCCATGCTAAAAGAAAGGGCATCTTTCTAAGCCCTCAAAATGATCTACAAGACTTCATTTAGAAGAGAATGCATGGCGGGCACCTGTAGTCCCAGCTACTTGGGAGCCGGAGGCAAGAGACTCGCTTCAGCCCAGGAATTGGAGATTGCTGTGAGCTGTGATGTCACAGCATTCTATCTAGGGTGACAGCTTGAGGCTCTGTCTCAAAAAAAAAAAAAAAGAAGAGAATGCAGTGGGCTAATCCAAAGATAGGTCCATATCCTCATCCCCAGAACAATAACTTACATGGCAAAAGATATCTTAGGGATCTTACGAGGAAGGAGTTTATCATCAGTTATCCTCTTCAGCCCTAAATATAATTACAGCAGCTCTAGGAAACTAGTACAGAAACATTTTAGGTCTATGAGTTAGACTTCAACTAGATACAAATTCCAATCCAAAGAACTGATTGTGAGTGCTTTGAAAGAAATAAAATCTCATATAAACAAGAGACTGACTAAATGAACTAAATAAATCCAATAAACATCATGGAATTGAAAATGTCCATGTATAGTAAAATCTTTTTTTGTGGCTCGGCACCTGTAGCTCAAGAGGCTAAGGCGCCAGCCACATACACCTGAGCTGGCGGGTTCGAATCCAGCCCTAGCCGCCAAACAACAATGATGGCTACAGCCAAAAAATAGGTGAGTGTTGTGGCAGGCGCCTGTAATCCCAGCTACTTGGGAGGCGGAGGCCAGGAGTTGGGAGTTTACTGTGAGCTGGGATGCCATGGCACTCTACCCAGGGCGACAACTTGAGGCTCTGTCTCAATAAAAAAAAATCTTTTTTTGTGTGTGGTCATTTTAGATATTACTGTCAAGCTAAAAATGAAGTTCAAGTTTCTTTTCTCAAAAATAAACTCATCAGGCTCAGCTACACCTCAGCAGCTAGGGCATCAGCCAGAGCTGAAATTGGAGCTGGCCAGTACAAATACAGCCCGGGCCTGCCAAACAACAATGACAACTCTAACCAAAAAATAGCCGGGCACTGTGTCGGGCGCCTGTGGTCCCAGCTACTTGGGAGGCTGAGGCAAGGGAATCGCTTAAGCCCAAGAGTTTGGGGTTGCTGTGAGCTGTGATGCCACAGCACTCTACCCAGGGCAACATAGTAGGACTCTGTCTCAAAAAAATAAATAAAAAAAATAAACTCATCAGATACAGAAAGCAGCTAGTTGAAGACAAGACAATTAAGGTACTTCAGCACAGATATGCACCTCCTTACCTCATACAGTCATTAAGGAGGGGCAGAGAAAGATGGCAGACGAGAAAGAGCGTTCAGGCAAATGCTCCTAGTACAACTGAGGAACAGAACAGAGCTAGGCTACACCGGGCGCAGAGTCCTTGCCAGGAGCTGTGGCTGCAGGTGCCCAGAGAAGAGGCGAGGGGCTGGATACATAGCACATGAACTAGAGCAGTCATACTGACCCACTGGGCAAGTTTTCCCCAAATTGGAGCAACCGGCCCCTCTGCAGAAGTCTGGGACAAGAAGAAGCTCTTTTGCTTTCGGTTTTTGGGGGAAGGTGCGGTTGAGAGGAAAGCCTGGAAGAATGAGCGTACCTGAACAGTGTACAGCAGCCAGTTGTGAGGGCTGGTCAAAGCGGATTTACCACTGGTTTGGTGGCAGCAGAGATGGCCATACTTGACAGGTCTTGGCAGTCAAGGGACAGCCATCATTGCAAGGCCTCAAGAAGATCGAAAGGGTAGGCCTCCTACAGAAACACAGGCTTCTTGGATCCATCTCCTGGGATAGGACCTCCAATCATGACAGGCTCAGGGACTCTCACACCCCACAGCAACTCTTGTCTGGGGGCATGGTGAGACCTGTCTCTGAAGGATTCTGGAGACCTTTGAGATCCCAGCCTGAATCCTGAGAAAATAATCAGGCTATCACCACGGACAATAAAGGTGAGAAACAGGTGTTTGCCTGGGAACTAGAGAGAGGTTTTTAATGGCCTTCTTCATCCCCTAAAGCTATAGCCACCTGGTGTCCTGGCAATATATTGCAATCCTGCTAACATCTGAACTTTCTGCCATAAACATATGTATGTATGAACATATGTACAACAACAAAAAACAAAAAAAACCAAAAAATTTATATATATACACATATATAAAAAAGCACTGTATTTTTTGGTTACAGTACTTTAGCCTCATCTTTTCTCTCTCCCTGTTACATGCCTCTACATTCTCTCTTTGGATAGAGACTCTTCTACCTTTTTCATCTCTCTCACACAAATTGCTTCTACAACAGCTAAGATATCTCCTCCCTCTTTTTGCCTTTCTTCTTTTTTTAATCGCACTTCCCTGTATGATACAACATTGTTTTTAATTTCCTTTATCTACTCTTATTTTATTATTACTTCTTTTTTCTTTCTTTCTTTTTTGTCTGTTTTTGCTAAGAATTAGGGTGACACAGCTGCAGTCTAGCTCAAGGGGGCTAAAAGACCTTTCTTTGTTTGGCCCTAGGAAGAAAGTTTTGGCATGATCACACTGCAGAATTCTTCTATTTTGTTTTCATCCCTACTTAATTTTTCCTTCTTGTTTTTTGTATTTGTTCTTCTCTTCCTATTTTTGGCAGAAGATCTGGCTCCACTCAGGCTGGTAAGGAGGTGCCTCATTTTGAGGAACCCAATGAGCCTGGCCCCTCAAAATCCTCGAGTTACAGGCACGGCCTTAGCACCGTGCTGATAGATACCATTTCTTCTATCTCTTCTAATCCTCTCTTCCTGACCTCCTTCTCTCCTGTTCTTCAAGTTTTTTTTCCATTATTCCTCCTTCCCATTTTTTTTTTCTTTTCTTTTACTCTTTCCTTCTTTGTGCATCTTTCTCTTTCTTTTCCTCGTTTCTCCCTGTCTGCTCTTTACCTTTCTCCTCCTTTTGGTCTCATACCAAGAAGCCTCTTCATCACCTAAACTCAGAGACAAGGTAATTTGAAGCAAAGAAGGAAAAAGGAGCACAAGGAGGTAAATAAGAATAATGAACACATGAGGAGGAACCAACAGAAAAATTCAGGCACCATGGAAAACCAAAATAAAGCAACTCCTCCAAGGAACTACAAGGCAGCTTTTACAGAAGACCCTCCCATAAAGAATTAATGGATTTGACAAAAAGAGAATTAAAAATATGGATGACTAAAACAATAAAAGGAATGGATGAGGAAATGGAAAGACAGAACCAAAAGTCAGATGAGAGATATGTAGAATATAGAAAGGATATGGTAGAGCTTAAGGAAATAAAGGAGACAATCGGGGAATGTAAAGATGCAGTAGAAAACATCAAAAATAGATTAGCCTATGGAGAAGAAAGAACATCAGAGCTAGAGAATAAAGTGTTTCAGTTAACACAGGTAGTTAAAAAGGCAGAAAAGAAGAGACAGCAGAGCAGGAGCTTAGAGAACTATAAGACTGCATGAAGCATTCAAACATACAATTAATAGGAATACCTGAAAGGGAAGAAGATTGTCCCAAAGGTATGGAAGCCCTACTGGAGACTATCATAAATGAACACTCCCAAGTTTTACTAAAGATCTCAACACACTTCTTTCAGATGGATTTCAAACTTCAGGTCATCTCAACTCAAACACAGCTTCTCCAAGACACATTGTAACAAACCTGTCCAAAGTCAAGATGAAGAAGAAAATTTTACAAAGAGCTAGGAGTGAACATCAATGGACCTACAGGGGCAGAACCATTAGAATGATAGACTTTTCAATAGAAACTTTCCAAGCCAGACAAGCATGGTCATCTACCTTCAACATCCTTAAACAAAGTAATTTTCAGCCTGGAGTTCTGTATCCTGCTAAACTAAGCTTCAAAATTGATGGAGAAATCAAATCTTTTGCGTATATACAAGCACTGAGGAAATTCACCACAAGACGAGATCTACAGGAAATACTTAGACCTATTCTCAACACTGAACACCATAATGGATTATCTGCAAAGTAAACACCTAGAAGCCAAAGGCTAAAACTTAGCTTCCACAATGGTGCAAAGGATAAAATTATACAACAGACTTTCCAATAACAAGTGAATAAAATTCTACCACACTTATCAATACTCTAAATAAATGTCAATGGATTGAATTCCCCACTGAAGAGGCATAGGCTGGCTGATTGGATAAAAAAGCATATGCCATCCTTATGCTGTCCCCAGGAGACACACTTAATCCTGAAAGACAAATCAAGACTCAGGGTTAAGAGATGGAAAACAGTATTTCAAGCAAATGGATATCAGAAGAAAGAAGGGGTTGCAATCTTATTCTCATATACAAGTGGATTCAAAGCAACTATAGTCAAGAAAGACAAAAATGAACATTTCTCTGACACTGATCAAAGGTACAATGTAACAAGAAGACATCTCAATTTTAAATATTTATGCACCTATCTTAAATGCACCCAGATTTATGAAACAGACCTTGAGGGGACTGGGCAATATGATATCTTGTAACACAATAAGAGTCAAGGACAACACCCCTCTGACAGAAGTGGACAAATCCTCTAAACAGAATACAAAGGCTTAAATGTGACCCTAGAACAAATGGGATTAATAAACATATATAAAACACACCATCCCAAAACAAAAGAACATACTTTTTTCTCATCAACCCATGGCACATACTCCAAAATAGATAAAATCCTAGGATACAAATCAAACCTCAGCAAAATTAAAGGAATAGAAATTATACCTTGTCAGGGCCTCTAGGAGGGAGGTGCAGGGCTACTGGGGTCAATTTATAGGCGGGAAAGGGGTCTGGCTTGTGAGCAGCCTCTTTTTTCCCTGGGTGTTGTATCTGTTCCCCCTCGCCAGCCTAGCGATAAAGAAGCACTCAAGAGGAGAAAGCTAACCCCAAGCCCTCAGACAATGGAGGTGCAGGCAAGGTAGGCAGGCCGCCCCAGGCTGCCGCCCACAGGGAGGACTGCAAAACCCTGCTTCTCAGGGTGAGGACACAGACAAAACAACAACTCTTAGAATATAAATTGATGGTTGACGCAAATGTAGAAAAATCTCCAGAACAAATTATGCAAGAAAAGCAAATTGAAGCCAAAATTGAAAACCTAGAAAATGAAATTGAAGAGGTAAAAATTGCTTTTGTAATGAAAAATCTTGCATTAAACAGGATGAAGTTTTCAACAGCACTTATAAAAAACCTGGAGAAATACTATGCAGCCTTAAAGAAAGATGGAGACTTTACCTCTTTTGTGTTTACATGGATGGAGCTGGAACATATTCTTCTTAGCAAAGGATCTCAAGAATGGAAGAAAAAGTATCCAATGTATTCAGCCCTACTATGAAGCTAATCTATAGCTTTCATATGAAGGCTAAAATCCAATTATAGCACAAGAAATGGGGAAAGGGGCAAGGAAGGGGAGGGGAGGGAGGAGGATGGGTGAAGGGAGGGCAATTGGTGGGATCACACTTACGGTGCATCTTACAAGGGTACAAGTGAAAATTTACTAAGTGTAGAATATAAATATCTTCATATAGTGATTAAAAGGCCATGAAGGCTATGTTAAATAGTTCAATGAAAATATTTCAGATTGTATATAAAGTCAGCACATTGTGCCCCATGATTGCACCAATGTACACATTTATGATTTAATAAAAATTTAAAAAGAAAAAAAAAATCAATGGAGTCTAAGCATAATGCTTACCACATAGCTGTCTGAATATCTGTCTATCTATCTATAGACATCTTAAAAAGGGGTCCTCTGTATGAAATAGGTTAAAAATCCACTATTTAGATAACCTAAATCAACATTTAATTTTCAAATGTTTTGTTTGAATGGAATGAGGACAAAATAATAGAACTGATCAAAAAAAAAAAAGAGATACATTAATCACTTGTATAGACTTTATTTAAATTCAAACACATCATAATAAAAAATATAAAACCAATTAGGAAAATATGAGCCCTGCTAGAAGATTTGAAGATTTTAAAGAATTATTGTTAAGTTTTAAGTTTGATAATAGAATCACGGTTATATTTTTAAAGGAATTCTCATCTTTTAAAGGTGGGGGTGGTCAACAAACTACAACCAATGGGCCAACTGCAAACAGTTGCCTGATTTTTGTATAATTTATAAGCTAGAAATGGTTTTTCATTGTTTAAATGGGTTTCAAAAATCAAAATCATATTTCTTGACACATAAAGCTTTCATGGATGAAATTTAATTTTAGTATATATAAATAAAGTTTTATTAGAACACACCCATGCTGTTCATTTGAGTAGTATTGATGGCAAAGTTGAGTACTTAGGTCAGAGATTGTAAGATCTTGAAAGCCCGAAATATTTATTCCCTGTTCTTTACAGGAAAAGTTTGCCAGCCCCTACGTTAGAGCTAGGGAGAAATTAGGTGATGTTTGGGGTTGCCTCCAAAATAATGCCAGAGAAGGGAGATAGGTAGGAAAGGGCCATAGATGAAGCAAAATTAGGCTGACCATTGTTGAAGCCAGATGCTAGGGGAAGGGGGTTCATTATATTCTTTTATGTCTACTTTTGTTTGAAGTTTTCCACATGACATTGCTTAGAGAGGCACAGCAAAACAAAATAGTGTATTTTTAACAAAAGAGGTTAGGTAGATAAGGAGGAGCTAAAAGGGAGCTGAGAGCAGTGGGAAGGTGGGGATGGTGTCCTTGAGGTTAGATGGAGAAAGGGAAGTCTCAGAAGCTGCTGGAAGGTCAAGTCAGACAAGTCAGATGAGGACTGAGAATTGCACTTTGCTTCACCAGACTCCCAGATGGCTGGTACCCCAATTACTTGATACCAGATAATAATAGAAAATTTCCCTGTGAAAGGGAACCCCATAATGCCCGCCCAGGGTCTCCTGAAATTATTTTATAGGCGTCCCAGCATTCTTTACTACAAATCTCCCTGGTATTGTCTCATTTGTTATGAAGGTGGGTCATTTTTCCTCCACAGAAATTTTACCTCTACAACCTGCTTTAAAAACACTTTTGCTCATTTTACTGCCTAGGGCAAAAAAGGACAGTAAAACTTTTGAAATCTCCAAGACCAAAAGCTGTGCATTCTAACAGGTTTTGAGCAAATTGCATCCCACAGCCCTTTGTTTATGCTTCTCCCGCACCGTCTCCACCAGGGAGCTGCGAGGCTCAACTCTAATAATTAAAGTCTTCCTGGGCTTGGGTCTTTTTTTGGCTTTGGGGAACCTTTGGCCCTTTTTTCTCCCTTCCCTTTGGGCAGTTGCCCTCGGGCATTGGCCTCATTCACAATTCTCCATTTCCCCAGACAATGAGGCTTCTTGTGCTTATTGCTATGGTCCCTCCATTAACTCTAGGGAGGGGTGTACGGTTACTGAAACAGATCCCTCTCTCTGCTGCACGTAATTTCTCCAATCCAAGGAAACCCCAGCCCATCGCCAGTTCAGGATTTGGTTTTAATTAAAAGCACTTTGGGTCACTCTCTTTTAGCAGACTGGCCAAAAACACTAAAAGGACTGGGCAGGGCAATGGCATTTTGGGGGTCGATCGCTTTCTCCATGGGCCCCACCCCTGCCTCACCAAAAGGCTCCCCTGTTGCAGAAAGGTGAAAATCAGGCAAGCAAGGATTCTTTTGGTGAAAGCTAAATGAAAACAACAACCACAAACCTGAAATGAAAACATTGTCCTGAGAAGCTGAGAGAGTCAGGATGAGCCTCTGAACTATGGGAGTTTGTTACATCCCAGCTGCCTGAGAACTCGGAGTCAGAATTTTACATTTTAAAACCAGAAAAGTTTTGGGCAAACCAAGACTAGTCAGTCAAGCTAGGGTTCAGAGACATGTTGTCTCCTATGAAACTTGAAAAGATGCTAGAAGCTTCTCCCTCCTAGCATCCCAGACACAACCCAGCAATTCCCATTACACAGAGTTCCACTGTTTACAGAGAAGCCCCATTTAAGGTCTGTACCACGAGGACACACACATGAGCACGCAGAACTAATGGGGAGATTATTCACACACACACACACACACACACACACACACACACAAATACCATTTTATGACTATGAATGCAAAATAGGTAAATGTGTCTGGCTTGTAGAAGATTGTCCAGACTTAACTAGATGTGTGTTTTATTTCAAACACTTGGTGTGGGGATGGCCCAGCTCACAAGATTTCAGATGTCAAGGGCATGGGTATTTGGTGGTCTGGAGGTGAGGAGGTTTGAGCTCTTTTCCCACCTCTGCCCCTAATGGTGAGACTTTAGGCACAGCATTCCCCTCCTCCTCTCTCAGCCTCAGGAGAGCAAACCGAAAGCTTCGGATTCACTGAGGAAGAGAAGAAAAGATAAGAAGAAACTCATCTTCCATGTACTGGGCAACATGCCAAGCCCTCCCTTTCATTTCCTTTTTCAGTCAGCCCTGGAGGTTTACTTTACTTAGTCTTACAGATGAGCTCAGTGGACATGAAAGGTCACACAGAGAGCAAATGGCAGATAGGGACTCTGATGTCAGCTGCTTGGCTCCTTAATTACTGGAATCCTACAACCTATATTTAATGCGAGAACTAAATATATGCCCCTCTAAAATGCATCGTCTTACTTAATTCCTGCAGAATCTTGAAGGCAAATACGATCAATATGCCCATTTCATGGATGGGAATATGGGTTCTAAATCAAATGATCTGCCCAGGGTCACACAGCTACACAAAGGCAGAACTTGGTGGCACACCCAGTTCTAAGTGATTCTAGCACTTTCTCACTATGTCAGCCAGCCTCCCTGTTCAGCAGCCCTGAACGTAAAACTCCAGATGGCTGATGACACCCCAGGGATAGGAGCCCCAGCTTTCATCTGGACCATCAACTACTACCTGTTTGCTATTGGGCAAATTCCTTAACCTCTCTGGGCTTGCACTTCCTCCTCTGTGCAGTAAGGGGTAGCACCAGCACCTCCCTATCAAAGACTAAACATTTTCAAAGTTCAGAAATGTATCCAAAGCATAGGCAGTCAGTACTATTTTCTTTTTCTTTCTTTATTTTTTTTTGAGACAGAATCTCACTGTGTTGCCCTACGTAGAGTGCCATTGTATCACTGCTCACAGCAACCTCAAACTCTGGCTTAAGCGATTCTCTTGTCTCAGCCTCCCAAGTAGCTGGGACTACAGGCGCCCACCACAACACCCGGCTATTTTGTTGTTGTCGTCGTCATTGTTGTTTAGCAGGCCCAGGCCTGGTTCCACCCAGCAGCCCTGGTGTATGTGGCCAGCTCCCTAACCACTGAGCTACTATTTTCTTTATCTGCATTTTCCCATTTCTTTCTCACAACAGCTATGAGGGAGGTATTACTTTTCCTTATACGTAAAATACGTAAAGCTAAGAATTCAATGCATAGTAGCTATTTTTAGTATTGATGCTATTGTTTTTGCTGTTGCTATTACTCTATCACCACAAAGTTGCTGCCATCTCTGTTAGTTATATTACTAAGTAGGTTTGGAATCCTTTCCTCCAAGTTTCATCACACAGACCACCACCCCCAACGGACGCCGGCCTTTGCCCACCCTCCTTCTCCCTCCCCACCCCTTCCCCCACCGCAAGCACACCTTTGCCCCTTCCTTGGGGAGTCCCGCGTCCCCAGAGCTCGGCCCCACGCGTCCTCCCTGGCCCTCCGTGCGCGCCTCACCTGCGGTGACCGGCTCGGCTGCACTGAGCCCAGTGGGGCGGGGCGGGGCTGGGACACTCCCAGGGCGCCCCACCTCGGCTGGGTCTGCCCAGGGCGCACCGGAAGAGGCCGGCATCACAGTCCCCGCCTGGGGCTTCTCGTCGAGGCCCTAACTAACACTCCCTTCGCCACCCTTTAGGATACAGTGAGGCAGGGAGAATCTGGAGCTCTGAAGGCATTATCAGCCGATTGCAGTGTGGAGACTTTGTTTGGATGTAGATTCAAACCATTAAAAAAATTAAGACAATTGGAGCAATGTGCTGGCTGGATATTTAATGGTTAGGTTTGTCAACGGTGTGATAATTGTAATGCGGCTCTCTTTCAAAGAGTCCTTATCTTTTGCGGATTACAAAACTGAAATGATACGATGCCTAGGGTTTGCTTGGAAATAGTGAGAGTTTAGGAATTGTGGGATTATGGATGAAACAAGATTGGCCATGTGTTGATAATTGCTGAAACTGGGAGAGGAGGGTCCATTCATTACCTTTCCTCTTTTTTATGTGCTTGGAATTTTCCATAATAAAAAAATAATTGTTTTAATAGTAAAACCTACAATAAATGAATATGCACACGGAGTGGTAGGAAAAGACCCATCTTAAGTGTCCACCAATAAGGAAATGGTTATATAAACAATGATACATCAACTTTGTGGATTATGCGATCATTAAAATGGTCATTAACAAAGACCATATAATTAGAACAAGAAAATACTTTTATATCAAAACAAAAAAGCCAACTATTAAGTAAAATATATGTGTATGAACTTTTATTACAACTGGAAAAGTAATGCATTATAATACTAAGTTTGCACAATGGGATTATGCATAACTATTTTGCAACTTTCCTCATAAAAATAAGTAGGCTATAGAGGATTCCTTGCAATCCTTCACATTTAATGAAACACATCTCAATAGTAAGCTTTTAAGTAATTATTGAAATGCCTAATGCTGACATTAGTTTTTCAGTGCAAAAAGTAAAGCATTCTCTTCAAAGATGGCCAACTGTAGTGTTCTGTTGCCCCATCGGATAGTAATTTATATAACACTAGTGTTCAGCATCTTTAAAAACATCCTTTTATCCCCAAGATCTTGGTTTAATCCTTTAAACAAAAAGCTTATGTTCATCCTCTAAATGATGGGAAATGTCTTCCATTCTTTGTCAGCTTTTGATTTAAAATATAGATGTCTATGAGTTTCATATGATGCGTATTGAAAAAATAAAAGTATCTTTTCATTTTCACACATATTAATGTTTAAAAGTTTACAAATATATGTATATACATACATGCATAGAGAAAAAGCCTGGAAGGGCCTAAACCAAAATGACAATAGTGGTATTCTCAGGGCTTTGGGATAGGTAAATTTTATTTTCTTCTTTTTTGCTTGTATTTTCTACAATGAAAAAGTAGAAAATATGTTTCCTTATAATGCAGAAACCAGTAGGGCTTTATGATCATCTTATAAATAAAAAAAAACAAGGCATTAAAATCTAGTGCTATTCTCAGTCACAGCAGCTCTGCCATTTGAAAAAGTTTTGAGGGTT
The DNA here is from genome assembly GCA_963573935.1 of Arctocebus calabarensis. Taxonomy (NCBI): domain Eukaryota; kingdom Metazoa; phylum Chordata; class Mammalia; order Primates; family Lorisidae; genus Arctocebus; species Arctocebus calabarensis. The sequence goes on from CAUYON010013869.1 coordinate 26,082, forward strand.
CAAGGCCATTTAAAACCAATAATTTGTTTTGAGTCCCAAACAGAATATATGAAAACAGCTTTCGGGCATTCTTTCTGCTCTTTATTTTTCAGAACTTAAAGAAATGCAGGCTCAGTGCCTGTAGCACAGTGGTTACAACGCCAGCCACATACAGCCTGGGCCAACTAAACAACAATGACAACGGCAACAAAAAATAGCCAGGTGTTGTGCAGGTGCCTACAGTCCCAGCTACTTGGGAAGCTGAGGCAAGAGAATCGCTTAAGCCCAAGAGTTTGAGGTTTCTGTGAGCTGTGACACCATGGCACTCTACCGAGGGTGACATAGTGGGACTCTGTCTCAAAAAAAAGAAAAAGAAATGCAGGTATATAAGATATTCCAATTTTACATGGTGATTTTTGTGGGAGGAAAACATCTATACTTTCCATTTTTACATGTAAGTGACTCTGTTAACAAAAGCCTATTTAAATCGTGTGAATGTGGCATACTGACTCTATAATCCAAAGGGAAATCTCAAGTTCTAGTTATGTAATAATGTTCTCCCAATACTGCAGAAATACAAAATTTCACAGTGAAAAATAAGTATTTTATTATCAACAAATACTGATTCCAATTCCATGATACTATTATAGATAGCAAGATACAAAGCACAATTTTACTAGTAAATGAAGCCAAATGCCATCTAAGTTGTCCTATAAAAACAAATAATGTTGCCAGCTAGTCTACTGGTAGGAAAAACAAAAAACCAGTAATGAACTAATGCAAATCAAATCAAAACCATAACAAACCATTTTATACCTATTAGGATGCTACTATTAAAAAAAACCCCGATACTCAGCACCTGTTGCACAGTGGTTACAGCGCTGGCCACGGGCACCAAGGGTGGTGGGCTCGAACCCAGCCTGAGCCAGCTAAACAACAATGACAACTACCAACAAAAGGATAGCCAGGCATTGTGGCGGGCTCCTGTAGTCCTAGCTGCTTGGGAGGCTGATGCAAGAGTTGGAGGTTGCTGTGAGCTGTGACACCACGGCACTTTACCAAGGGTGACATAGTGACACTCTGTCTCAAAAAAAAAAGGGGCAACAGCTTGAAACTCGGTCTCAAAAACAAACAAACAAACAAAAAAACCTGAAAGTAAATGTTGGCAAGAAATTGGATTCCCATGTTGATGGGAATGTAAAATGGTGCAGTCACTGTGTAAAACAGCATGGTAGTTTCTAAAAAATTCAAAATAGAATTACTATATGATCCAGCAATTCCTCTTCCGGGTATAGACCCAAAAGTACTAAAAGCAAGATCTCAAAGGGTTATTTGTACCCCTATGTCCATAGTAGCATCATTTAGAACAGCTAAAAGGTAGAAGCAAGCCAAGTATCCATCAATGGATGAAGCAAAAGACAGTGTATCCATACAATAGATTATGCTAAGTGAAATAAGCCACTCCAGGCTCTCCTACAACGTAACCTTTACCTTGGAAGTAAGAACAATTTAACCTAAAAATTTTTTCCCTCATAATAATTTGAAAAAAAAAAAAAAAAGCCACTCACAAAAAGGCAAATACTGTACTACTCCACTTATGGGAGATACCTACAGTAGTCAGAGACAGAAAGTAGAAAAGAGGTTTTCAGGGGATGGGGAAAGGGAAGGGAGAGTTACAGTTAATGGGTACAGTTTCACAGGATAAAAAGTACTAGAGATGGACTGTGGTAATGACTGCACAACATGAATGTACTTAATACCACTGACCCTGCACATAAAAATGGTTAAGATGGTAAATTTTATGTTGTTTCACTACAATAAAAAAAAAATTGGAAGAAAATAAAAACAAATAATAGCACTCTATCTCATTTAACACTAACTTAAAAAGCAACTAGGACCAGGTACAGTGGCTCACACCTGTAACTCCAGCACTTTGGGAGGCCAGGGCGGGACTGCTTGAGCCCAGGAGTTGGAGATCAGCCTGGGCAACACAGTGAGACCCTATCTCTACAAAGAACTTCTAAAGAATTAGCCAGGTATGGTAATGTGCACTCGTAGACCCAGCTACTTAAAAGGTTGAGGCTGGAAGATCATTTGGGTTTGAGGCTACAGTGAGCTATGATCCTACCACTTAACTACAGCCTGGGCAACAGAGCAAGACCCTGTCTCTAACAATAAAAATAAAATTAATTTTTTTAAAAGCAACTAAATTGAAAATGGTATCCTGAATTGGGTCCCAGAACAGAAAAACATCATTAGTAAAAATAAAACAAACAACAACAAAAAAAACCTGGCAAAATCCCAGTAGGCTACTGCTTAATTAATAATCACACACCAATGTTAATTTTTTAATTTGAGAAATGTACCATGATTATATAAGATGTTAACATTAGAGAAAACTAGTTGACTATAGTCTAAAACTATCTATAGTCTAACTAGTTGACTATAGTCTAAAACTATGACTATAAATCTAAAACTATCTCAAAATAAGTTTACTTTAAAAATAAACTGTTGGCCATGTGTAGTAGCTCATGCCTATAATCTCAGAACTTTGAGAGGCTGAGGCGGGATGATTGCTTGAGGTCAGTGTCAGTCCAGCCTAGCAACCTGGTGAGACCATGTTTTCACAAAAAAATTTAAAAATTAGCTGAGTGTGGTGGCACATACTCATTCCCAGGCAAGAGGATCACCTCAGCCTAGGATTTCAAGGCTGCAGTGAGCTATGGTTGTATGGTTGTACAAACTATACTGCAACCTATATGACAGAGTGAAACTCTGTCTCAAAAAAAAAAAAAAGAAAAAATTTTTAAAAGGTTATAACTAAAAACAGGATCAATTCCTATATAGAAGACAAAGACAATACAAATATATTAGAAAAGCTGATAAAAGCAATAGACAAAATTATGAATGCTCATAGTTTTTTTTTTGGACACAAGGTCTCATTCTGTCACAAAGGCTGGAGTGCAGTGGTGTGATGATAGCTCACTGCAACCATAAACTCCCAGGCCCACGTGATCTTCCTGCCTCAGCCTCTCAAGTAGCTGGGACTATGGGGTAGACACCATTATACCCAACTAATTTATTTTTTGTAGGGATGGGGTCTTGCTGTTACCCAGATTGGTCTCAGACTCCTACCTCAGTCTCCCAAAGTGCTGGGATTACAGGCATGAGCCACCACACATGGCCAACATGTGGTTTACTTTATTTTTAAAGTAAACTTATTTGTGGATAGTTTTAGATTTATAGAAATCTTGGCCATGAAACTTTTATTTTTAATCAATTCTGTTCACTGTTACCCAATTATTGTCTCATCATCCACTACTTACAAAAAGCCAGACTATGGATTTAATACTACAGACTTAATGATTCTGGGTGCATTTTTTAATACGGTGGGAATTTCCTTCTGGCGATGCATTATTTTATATTTTTGATAAGTTGGTCGTAAGTTTATGAGCATCCTGATTGCTTCAAGTTAATTATTATTAGCCCATCTTTATGCCCAGTGAACTCCTAGAAAATAAAACTCAGGCCAGACTGCCCTGATTTCATGTTTTCAAGCTATACTATGGAGACACTGAATATAAGGTAATTTGGGGGTACATAAGCATCTGGTAGGTCACTGTGGCTACTGGAAGCTCATGATAAATGTACTATCACTGTTAGAGAAAAAAGATCCTGACACAGCTCTATCAGTAAGCAAGTTGTGGGAAGCAACTGATAAAGGCATCTTTCTTCATTACAAGTCTATTAATACTCATAAGTAGGTGTAAACAAAGCTTTACTCAGAATAACTTAAAATATCTGCTTAAAAAACAAATAAATATCTACTTAAAATTACTTCCCAACCAACATTTTTTGCTGTTAAAAGTCAACTATTCTGGCTTGGCGCCTATAGCTCAATGGGCTAAAGCGCCAGCCACATACACCTGAGCTGGCGGGTTCGAATCCAGCCCCCGGCTCGCCAAACGACAGCTACAACCAAAAAAAATGGCCAGGCATTGTGGTGGGCGTCTGTAGTCCCAGCTGCTTGGGAGGCAGAAGCAGAAGACTCGCTTGAGCCCAGGAATTTAGAGGTTGCTGTGAGCTGTGATGCCACAGCACTCTATCCAGGGTGACAGCTTGAGGCTCTGTCTCAAAAAAAAAAAAAAAGTCAACTATTCCCAGCTCCTCAGGAGGCTGAGGCAAGAGAATCGCCTAAGCCCAGGAGTTGGAGGTTGCTGTGAGCTGTGTGATGCCTCGGTACTCCCCCGAGGGCGATAAAGTGAGACTCTGTCACCACAAAAAAAAAAGATAATTATGTAAAAACTGATGACAAGTTTTAACAGGATGGCAGAAAATACAGTATGGCTTTTAATTACTCTGGACAAGAAAGAAATATGACTAAGGCCATTGTACATTCTTTCCTCCCCTTTTCTGAGATCAGGGGCCTGAACACTCAACACACTTATAACGCAGGTGCCTGGAGCTAGGAATTACGGGTGTAGCTTGCATTTCCTTTCTTCATCGACCTTTAAGGTCACCTGGTTAGCAAGCTTTGACCACAAACAGAGCTCTTCTAAATTTCTCTAGCACAACCTTAACTTGATATGAAGCACTTACACAAGGAATGGTGCAGACAAGAAGGCAGATTTATTGTACTTCGGGGAAAAAAACAGGATTCCATTGGGGTTTGGGGAGGAAGCCATTGACACTCAGTAAGCAACACTGCCATCTAGTGGAATGATGACACATCACCAAGACTTTCAAGACCAGATAGGAAATGTTAAGAGCATGCGCTGGTTTCAATTTTTACCATAAAACGGCGCTTTTAATAAATAAGCTAGTTTTCAGAGAACCTCAGATCTTCTTGAGAAACTATTTTATCTTTAAGATGCATAAGTGTATGTGCTTTCTGATTTGGCTTGGTTTTGTTCTGGTAAAGAGTTGAGCTGTACTTTTTTTAAAAGACCATCACATTTATCCTCAACCTGAAAGTTATGTAACAGTTTGGGGCAATCTGCCTCTTTGAACATCCATCATTCTTGTTCCACAGTCTAAACAGCAACCCCTGATTATGACTGACAGTTTATAAAGAAGCAAAACTCAACTGTACAAGAACTACATTAAGTTTACTCATTTCCTCTTTCTATTTTTATGATCTAGGCTGTTAAATATTTGAATTCCTGAAAAAAATCATTAGAACACACCAATAACAATTTTGCATAAATCACATAACCCAACTCTTCTTATGAATAGACAATAATAGTGGAAGATATTGGTGTGAGGATGTGGGAATGTTGTTCTTAATGAATAATAAAGTAATTCTTCTCAAGGCTTTAATTCTCTTTTATACCCAGGTATTGAAGTTAATGTGTTGACTTGATGAATTCTATAAGCATATAAACGAGAATACTTAATGAAACACCTGGATGAGAAAAGAAATAAAGTTGTAAGAATAACATATTTGTTAATAACCACAATCTCATATTGGCATCTCTGTCATTATTAAGATTTTTCGATTCTGGGTTAAGTGCTCTGCTCCTTGGAATATCCACCATGATTATTGATCTTGCTAATGAGTTTCTCTAGTGCAACATTTCTGGGTTTATAATTGGAGATTATAGATTCTAGAATACATGAGTCTGATGTGATCGTCATCAAACCATATTCTTTGCAAACAAACTCAGTTAAGGATTTCAGGAACAGTGAAGTTCTAGGAAAGAGGTATACAAGTGTAGAGTAAGAAGTTGAATTAAAACATTTTTAGGTTGCATTGTGTCATTAGACACAACTGAATGTTTCAATTCTGAGAACCTGAGATTGTCCAGAAAAAGTTCAGAGTGCAGGACATAAGCTATCACAAAGTCAACCAGTGCTCTGCATTTTCAAAGCGACATTAATTGGGAAGTGGGGAGGTTGCTAAAGTACATTGGAATGAGGCTGTTCTTTTTAGGAATGTCTAAACTGCCTCAGCATTCACTGCAATTTGCAATGATCTCCCCTTCCTCCCAGTCTGAAGTCTTCCTTCATCATATATTCCAGTTATGTGAATCTTTCACATAATGCTACTATTTGGGTACTCCTGAAGCCAAAGCAATCAAAAAGGCTAGGGGAGCCTTACATTAACTCAAACATGATGCCAAAGTCATCTCCAAAATTTTTATTAGCATGATTAAAAACATTTTTTTGCATAATAACAGAAAGAATTTCTAAACATGAAAGAGTATCACTGGCTATACCTTATAACCAACACTTGCAATTGAATGGACAGCTTTATTGCCAGTCTTCACTTAGTAAAAACAATCCATTTACTGATTCCATGAAGTCATGACTATTGCTTTTTCTGGGAATGAGTCCCTACTGCAACTAAGTATAAAAAATATCTTCCATCATAATTGGAGTATGACCTGCATTGGAGTGTGACTCTGAGTAAAGAGTTGGTAAAAATCCGCAAAGAGTTGGGTTTTGTTTTTTAAAAACATTCCTTTTAGACACTACAAAGAAATAATTAGTATTTTGGCTTTTAAAAATTCCTACATGATATTTAGAATGACAGTTCCCAAAGGCCCTCCCTTCACATAATTGTTAACACAGACCCTCTTCTGGAAGGTGCATCCTGGAGGGTACAAACTCTGAAGACTTCGAACTCCAAAGTTTATACTGGTTTGAGAACAAAGACAGCGTCATCCAGAACGTAGTAGTCATTATACATGTCGCCTTCACACAGGTATGGCAGTCTGGTGAAAGCTTCGATAACAAAACCAGCTTTTCTGAAAACTTCAGGCAGACTATTCACTTGTTCTTCCCAGTTCTGTCCTTTGATTTCCAAAATTTCTGATGGTTTCTCCCACTTGCCACCTACTAAAACAAATAAAAACATTAAGTTAAATTCTTGAACAAAAAAGTTATTTAAAGAGGGAAAGTTAACGCAGTAAGTTCCAGACCCACGTGAAGAATCATCTCCTCTATACCTTCCCTGTACCTCTTCAAGTAGGTGGGCACAGAGATTAAAGTACAGGCTCAAAAGGGGTAAAGAACTTGCCCAAACTTGCAAGGAATGAGCGTCAGAGCAGAAATAGAACCCAAGGTTTGTCTGGATCCAAACCCCATACAGTTATCTTCCCTGATGTTTTTAGAAAATATTCTCCATTAGGCCAACTGGGGGCTTGCAATGGTTAATGGGTTCAGAAAACTGGTTATTAAATAATAGAAAACCAGAGCAGATAGTAACACACAGTATCTAGAAAAAAGAGTCTTGGACAAATACAAGAAAATACCACTTGTGTAGTAAACTAACCTAGATTGATTAGGTTGAAAATAAAAATTGGTTCATGAAGCTTTTAATTTATAAAAACAGACCATTAATGTATTTTTCAAGGAAAGTTGACCATACTTACCTTTTCAGAACAATTTCAAAAACTAAACTTTAGGACCAGAGAAAATTGGTCAACCTAGTATTTCTTGGATTAACAATTAACGTCTCTACCGGTCACTATGAGCATCAGACAGTAGGAGGATAAGTAAGGTCTTCAAAGTCAAATACAAACCAAGCACTGACCATAGCCACAAACACAAAAATAATAAAATTTGGGGTGCTTTTAGGTGCTGTGGTGATGCAAAAACTATATATACCTTTTAAAACATTACTAAATTCAGATTGAGAATAACTTTCTGTCAAAGAAAAAATACATGATCAGTAGGTCCCAATAGTATGAACACAATTGGAGAGATTTTCATTCTTTTTTGGTGGTCCAGCACTGAACCTTCTTCCTGCATCTGGGAAAGTCCCTGCAGCTGAGGCATTGGCACATGATCTAAGCTCAGACACACTTGCCTAAGACCTAGAAGGGAGAACTAATGACCCCAAACAGTGGGGACAGGAGGCCCAAGGCTCATTCTCTGGGGAGTGGAGCAGTGGCAGTGAGACCAAGCAGCTGGGGCAACAGCTGAGTGGAACTGCCAGCAGAAGTTGGCACCAGCAGAAGCAGTGTGCTCTCTAGACCCATTTTATGGCATGATTTGGGGCATTTTTCCTGACTATGGATCCCACATGATTCCTCAGTTCTCGCAGTGATTCTGGAAGCCACCCCCTAAATCCTTTCAATGAATTTCCTTTTGCTTAAGTTAGCTTTAGTCCGTTCCTGCTGCTTACAAAGATGACCCTAACTGAAAATACCTCCAGGAACAAGGGAAGGGGACCTAGAGGACAGAGGGCCCACTGCCTGTTTTACAGCACTTTAGGAAAGTATCTTTGAATTCAAAACTAGGCACAACTGGCTAATGACAGATCATGGATTTCTTTATTATACTAGGATGTGCTGTTCACTAATGTTTCTCTTGCTCTACACAAAGTCACTTTCTTCTGCTGCTTCTCCCTTCCCAGCAGTTGCTGGCCTGGGCACACATCAGGGACGACCCGAGACCAGCTGCACTGCACTGCTCTGGAAAGTTGAAGTACTAATTTTCTATCAAACAATACCCCTTCCTGGGACTATGTTATATCCAAATCCAAATCTCATCCAAAATACCTTAACACCTGTGAGGATTTGTAAAATCCATGAAAAAAAATGCACATTTAAAAATATGCTCCAGGGAAAATCTCAATGTGAAAAGGTTAAACTGTGTTAAAAGTAATTTTTACACAATTTCAAAGAAGTTCCTGATTATGGGTTCCTTAATAAGAGGTTCCTCTCTTCAGTTCTTCCTTTCCGAAAAGAGAAAGGAGGAAGAAAAAAAGAAAGCCAACTCTCCTTTAAAATACATACCACAAACCCCCTCAACACACAGATAGAAATGAGGACTATGAAAAGAGGCAACATCGCTCTCCGCCTACAAGTCAATCTGATTCTGCTTTATGTCGGTAAGGTTCTTTTCTTTCTCCTCCCCCATTTTATTTCAATCAACTGCTACTTCTCACCTAATGCACTTGTATTTTAAACTTTTATAGAATAATTTTTAAATATGTAACATTATAAAAACTGTTTAAGGTGATAAGTTTCCTTTTTCCCCAGAGAAATAGTGGATAAGAGAATAGATGGAAAGTTCTTATTAACCTTTAAAATTCCTTTTGTTATTATGCTGCTTTAGAGAGTACCTCGTCAAGTCAAACAAAGGGTTCTTAAAACCATGTATGCTAGTCATCAAAAATTTCATTGCCACACAGGCAAACTGGCTCTGCACATAGTAAGCAATAAGCAGTATTTGCTCAGTATTTTCTAGGAACAATGTTTCTGAAAAGCTAACTTTTGGTAATTAAAAATAACTGCCAGCTCGGTGCCTGTAGCTCAGAGGCTAGGGCGCCAGCCACATACACTGGAGCTGACGGGTTCAAATCCAGTCCAGGCCCGCCAAACAACAATGACAACTACAACTAAAAAATAGCCGGGCATTGTGGCAGGCACCTGTAGTCCCAGCTACTTGGGAGGCTGAGTCAAGAGAATCGCCTAAGCCCAAGAATTGGAGGTTGTTGTGAGCTGTGATGCCACAGCATTCTACCCAGGGTGACATAGTAAGACTCTGTCTCAAAAAAAAAAAAAAAAAGTCATTAAAAAATAAAAAGTAACATGACTCCTTCTATAGAGAATAATCATCCTATACCATATCTATTTTAAAAATTATGCCTATACTCATTTTTGTCTCTATGAAAGAGAAAGTGTCTCCTACATCACAGTTCTAATAATCTCAGCAGAAAAGAGAGTAAAACGTTTATAAAAGTAATTTTTTCTCATCTATAAAGAAGCACACCAAAATGTTAACAGTGGTTATTTTGGATGAAAGAATTGTGGCTTTCTTCTTGCTTCCACTTTCAGTAATATTCTATTTTTTTCTAATAAGTATATGTTAGTTTTATAAAATTGTTTAATTAATGTTAAAGAAGAATCCTCATCTTTTAAAAATATATTCTGAGAGACATGCAGATACAAAGGCAAGGATTTGCTCTAAAGTAATATGAGAGGGAGGCAGTAGATGGGGAGAGAGAGGAAACAAGATCTGGCTGAAACCCTGACAGCAGGGGTTCACTGTGCTAGTGCACTGACTGCTTCTACATATGTTGGGATGTTTCTACAATAAAAAGCTTTAAGTGTCAAAAATGAGTTTTCTACTAATTCTCTAATGTAGTTTTTAAAAACAGTAAAAAGAATATTTAATTCCTTCGACTAAGGAGATAAACTTTCAATCTTTTCAGTGGATACTATATTAAAAACAAAACAAAACAAAACAAAATCACCTTGGAGTTCAAGACCAGACTGGGCAACAGAGCAATACTCCATCCCTTTAAAAATATATATATAAGAATTCTTTTCTTTTCTTTTTTTTTTTTATGGACAGAGTCTTATTTTATCGCCGTCGGTATAGCCAAGTGGCATCACAGCTCACAACAACCTCCAATTCCTGGGCTTAGGCGATTCTCTTGCCTCAGCCTCCCGAGTAGCTGGGACTACAGGCGCCCACTACAACGCTCGGCTATTTTTTGTTGCAGTTTGGTAAGGCCCGAGATCGAACCTGCCACCCTCTGTATATGGGGCTGGCGCCCTACCCACTGAGCCACAGACGCTGCCAAAAAAATATATAAGAATTCTTAAAGAGAAATTTTTCACAGGAGCAGCTGTAGTGTGACACATTATCCAAACTTCTCTTTTTGGCTAATATGTTGCTTAATTGGGAGGGGGAGGAACCAGCTTGCAAATATTTATTTTGCCCTGTGCTGCTAGTTCTTAAAGGAAAGTGTTAAAAGTCAGCTTCTCTCTCTCTCTCTTTTTTTTTTAAGTATTTCTTTTATAGATATGGGGTCTTGCTGTGTTACCCAGACTGGCCTCAAGTAATCCTCCCATCTTAGCCTCTCAATAGGCACATGCCATTGTGCCCAGCTCCTTAGCCTCCCTTTTTAAAACTTTATCTGAAAGATAGCTTGAGATTAAGACAGGATCTAAACTCAAATCTATGTTCTTTATCACAATATTGGTAATCAAATAAGATAAATGCTACAAGGACCCACAGGGCAGTGTACACGTGCCAGAAAGAAATAAAATCTGCCTAGCCATAGCATGGCTAGCTCATTTGGCCTCTGCTAGTAATCAAAGACATGGTAGGGTAAGCCAGTGCTGAATTTCCACAGGTGTGCATCTTGCCTTTTATCATGTTTCCTGAAGGGACAACAGGCTCACAAAGAAGCAATTGTGAACTGCCATGAATTCCTAGCAATCTCAACCTCTACAAAGCCAAAACATCACTACTGCTCATGTGCTCAATCAGTGGCAGCAACATTTGTATGAGAAACTTTAATACAGGTCAGCACACTGAAAATAATCCCGTGAGGCGAGGGATATAGATGAGGAAGAGGGTTGGGAGATCATGTGATCTGCACAAGATCAAAGGAAAGCTTGTAACTAAGGATGTACACTTGGACCCCAAACTTCTGATGTCAGATACCTCTGCTCATAACACTGATTCACTGGAATCTCTCTGGGACTGTCCTCAGGTAACCAGACATCGCACAAACCAGCAGGTAAACGCCAGAATGCCAGAAACACAAAGAGTTAGGACAAGTGAGGACCACTGGCATCCATTTATGTAGTCTTAGGAGTGTTGGGAGTAAGTTAAGAACAACAACAACAAAAAAACCTGGGGGAGGCACCTGTGGCTCAGTGAGTAGGGCCCTGGCCCCATATACCGGAGGTGGTGGGTTCAAACCCGGCCCTGGCCAAAAACTGCAAAAAAAAAAAAAAAAAAAAAAGCCTAGGTTTCCTGGCCCAAAAACTTAAATCAAACACAAGCACAGGCAAAGTGAAATGAGAAGCCAACTCCACTAAACCACCATCTGCTTCCTCCCATAGGTGCTGTGGGTGCCTGTACTGTCTCTGTCACACAACCACATTACCTAGAAGTGGACTACACTCAAAAGAGTGTCACCATAGAGTGTACCTTCTCTGCAACTGGATGCCCTGCAGCACATCCGACAAGCCTGTGGTTTCGCTACGGAGCTCACCAGCCTGAGAACCTGTGTTTAAACGGATGCAAAAGTGAAGCAGACAAATTCACAGTAAGGGAAACCTTGGCAGAAAACCAAGTTTCTCTCACTGTAAACAGACTGACTTCAAATGACAGTGCAATTTACATCTGTGGAATAGCATTTGCTAGTGTACCAGGACCGAGAGCTAAGCAAACCGGAGGAGGGACCACGCTGGTAGTAAGAGGTGAGTCCATTCAGCTTTATTTCAATGCATCATTGCGTTTTGCTCAGACCTTTAAAATCATTATTATAGCACTTACTTACATGCAGAAATCACGAGATAAATTTGCTAACTTCATATCCCAGTCAGTGAGGGCGTGATCTGAGCACAAGTTGTCATGAGATTTAGATTAAAAGAACTACTCCAACCCCACTTCTCGAGGGCCAACACATTCTTCCTTCTGTACATTACAATGATTTGGTGTACCATACCAAGGGAAATTTGTGATGCACAACAATCAGCTTTCTCAAGAAACTGATCTGATATGTACTACCTAGAATAAAGCACTAGAGAAACATAAATGATGAATATGTTTGGGACCAGAGAAAATATGCCTTACGGAGCATTAGCACAAATTTGCAGAGAAGCCACTGGAGGAGCCTGAACCTTCTCATTCTGCCTGGAAGAAAAGAACTGGAAGTGATGGCTCTGGCATTCTGAGATTTGCTAAACAATTCCTCACCCAAGTGAGGACATCAAACCTAGCTAAAACCTATCCATAATCTCACCAAGTCATTCCCTTGAGTAATCAGAGATTAAGAAATTTCAGAGAAAAAGTTTCACATAATTCTGGACCAAGAAAGAGAAGAGTAGTAACTCCTTGCCTTTTTTGGATCTCTGTCCTTAAAAACCAAGAGCACTAAGATCATTAAAACAAGCTGAAAATCAACCAGCCCTTCAGTTTTATAATAGGACTCTGAGGTTCTGAAATTGTCCAGTATTATAATTGCTGCTTTTAGCTACCAAGGGGGTATCCTAATGGGCTTCAGTTATTCAAATGTCATTTAACTTCAGTTTATTCTCAGGGTGTGGGGAACCTACAGGCATGGAGCCATGTGTGGCCCTCTGGATCCTTGAATGCAACCTTGTGACAGAATCTAAATTTTACAGAGCAAATCCTTTTAATAAAAAGATTTGTTTTATGAAGTTTGGATTCACTGAATAGGCCATACTTGGGGATCTGGAGGGCCACATGTGACCTGAGGCCGCAGTTCCCCACCTCTCTCACTGCATTACCCTTCTATAAAAAAATGTTAATCAAAAGGACAAATGGCTTGTAGAGAGAGGACGGTCTTTACAATCACAAGCTTTTTTTTTTTTTTTTTTTTTTTTTGAGACAGAGCCTCAAGCTGTCAACCTGGATAGAGTGCCCTGGCATCACAGCTCACAGCAACACTGAATTCCTGGGCTCAAGCGAGTCTCTTGCCTCCGCCTCCCAAATAGCTGGGACTACAGGCATCCGCCACAACGCCTGGCCATTTTTTGGTTGCAGCCACCATCGTTGTTTGGCGGGCCCGGGCTGGATTCGAACCCGCCAACTCAGGTGTACATGGCTGGCGCCTTAGCCCGTTGAGCCACAGGCGCCGAGCCAATCACAAGCTTTTTATGAACAGAAATGAGGTTGTGTGAAGACAGAAAACGGAACTTCCTGTCTTTTCTATAGAGCTCCTAATTTAGCACTGCAACTTTTTCTTTCAGAGTTGGATAGATGTAGTTAATTCATTAGTTTCACAAATAAAAATGTATGTTGTACACGTTGAGTTCACAGGATAAGCATCTACAGGATATTTAGTTGGAAAGTATAGGTTATTTGGGTAATAATTACAAACATAATTGTATTTTGTACTTCAAATAATCAGGTACTTGAAGACATGGAATGTTACTTAATTTCTACCTAGAGGACAGGACACTTTCTGCAAGGAGAGAGAAATTCAGAATGTAAAAATGAATTTAATAATTCTACTTCCAGAACTTTATTATAGAGAAGGAAGAGTACGACAATAACAATGCCTATCTTTCAAGCAAGTGGTGAGCACTATGATTCTCAGCATATGACGTTCTCAGGTTCACTTACAGACTGCTCTACACAGCCATGCACACGAACCAGTTCCAAGGCTATCAATGTCAGCATTAACCAACACATGTGGAAATGTCTTAACTACGTAAGCAGACCCTTGAAGGCACTTGATCACCACTCTACCAAAAGAAATTTTAAATGCCCTTGAACAAACTGTCTTGAAATGTTCATCTAACTTTAAGTAATGCTTTACATAAAAGTGACTCTTAGCATTATGACAAATGGTTAATTAAATTTTTAAACTTTTTATTTAAAAAAACGAGTATCATTTTTGGCATAACATATTAAAAGAACTGATGAACTAATTTTAACTATCAAATACCTAAGTGTCTTTTGAATAAAGAAACCCTGAACAAATTTTTATATGTATAGGCAAGCACAGTAAGTTCATGTTTTACCTCTAACATGCAGCATCAGTTATATTTTGTATGTGTATATGCTAGAATATGCTTCAATGGTGACCGTTTCTTTTTGTTTTTGTAATTAAGAAATTAAGGTTCTCAGTAAAGAAGTACAGAGTTTCCTGACAGCTCTCCTGTCACTGCTCTCTGTCTACATTATTGGTATATGTGTCATCTTCATAGTCCTCTATAAAGTAAGTCACGTTTTCTTGCACTGAATGTCCCCATAATCTTCAATGTTACCATAAGGAAAACAGTTTCTGTTTTTCCACAAGTTATGAGCCTCAGAAATAGCTGAACTAATTAACATCTTCCTTTGCATCTGTAGGGAACAACACCTACAGGATAGAACTGTAAAAGGAGACATAAATTCTTATCACTGAAATAATTAACCAGAGTACACAATTTACGGGGTTTTCTCCGTAAAAAAACCGTAAATTTAAAGCCTAGTAATACATGGGCTTTAAACAAGGAACCATCTCCCATTGTATCTGCTGCTGGAGTGACAAGCCAGGGGGTGGAGTTAATATTATTGTTATATATGAAGCCCTAAGAATAGTCTTTAAGAACAAAAAGCGGTTAATGAAGAGACTAGAAGCTGCCTTAAAATATGCAAGAAGGCCTAAAGTTACTGAAAAAGAACATTCTTTGGCTAAGCATACGTTATAAGACCGAGTATGTACATGTTAATGGCACGAATGCTATAAATCCTGCAATCAACAGTTTGAGTCATTCAATTAGTTTCTTAATGGAATAAAAGCATCTCAGAAATGATAAAAATGATCTCTTATTGTGTATCATTTAAATATTCAGTTAATCTTAATATGGTATGAAATTATCTGACACAATTGTGAATGCGTAAGATGTTTTATATACCTTTCTTTCCTTCTTAGCAGTCAAAATCTAATACTCTAAGAAACAAAGAAACAAAAGAAGATTCCCAAAAGGTACAGACTAACACTTGCAAAATAGTTTTTTAATTTGGAAAATTAAATTACAGTGGCTGGCTGTAACTATTTGAATTCTAAAATATTTTAAGAAACAGAGAATACCATGGTTTACTTTCAGCCATAAAAGCTAATGTTTCTTTCCTATAATTGAAAAACTCTTAATAATATAATCTCAAGTGGTAAACTGTGATTTAAATTTGACAGTTTGCAACCATAAATTCAACTTAATGTACTCAAAATACAAAACAGTTAACTGTAGGTACAGGGCATAGATGAGGGGGAGTAGTTTCTAAGAAAGAAAAAGCTCTGATGCAACAATCATTGCTAATAGTCCTCAAAGAAAAACATTTGTTTTCTCATTTGTATTTACAGAAGAAGAGTGCTCGGCGTATTTTTCATGAAATTGCTCAAGAACTATACCATAAGAGATATGTGGAAACAAGCCAACAACCTGTAAGTGTAAAATACTGTATTTTAAAAGCCAAATACAGATATAAACTAAGAAACTAAGCTGCCAACGAGCTATCAATAACCATGTTTTCCATAGAGTCTAAAACAGAACTTTCACATAAAATACATTTTTATACAGAACCTGTTTTGATAAATATATAACAAATAACATCTGATACAATATTAAATACCCCAGCCTGGTATCTTCTGTGACATGGAAACTTTCAGAAATACAGTGGACATAGTCAGTGTTTTCAAAACAGAGAAGGATGCTTTTTAAAAATGGGTTAAGATGGACAGTATCTCACATGCAGCAATAGGCACTAAGTAGATATTGCAAACATTTGTGGATCCATATTTTCTTCAAATTATGAAGAAAAATTACTTGTTACTGATAAAGCAAAAATAAATTCACATTAGAAAAGATGTAGCTAATAAGATAAAAAATGAGTATTTCTTCAGTCACTGGAGTTAGAGTGACTGGAAGAATACATCTGCATTATTTATAACATTGTTTCTTTAAAGTATTATTGAAACAGAGTTTTCAACAAGATACTGTTTTAGAACTAGTAGGACAAGTACTTCATTTCCACAATGCATTATCAGATAGCTCAGATTTAAAATAAAACATAATACAAAACAATGTGAATTTATATACTAGTAAAGATATTTTACTCTTAAATAGCAGCCAAATGGCAAATGCAACAGGAAACTGATATAAGATACATACACATATATATACACTCACACATATATACAAACACTTTTTTTTTTTTTGAGACAGAGTCTTACAACGTCGCCCTTGGTGGAGTGCTGTGGCGTCACTGCTCACCACAACTTCAAATTCAAATTCTTGGGCTTAAGCGATTCTCTTGCCTCAGCCTCCCAAGTAGCAGGGACTATAGGCACCCCCCACAATGCCCAGCTAATAAGATACATTTTTTTTAATCTAACTTTTAAAAAGGATTTTTGCCAAGGAGAGAATATCATCCAAATATTCATTTCATCCTTTAGTGTAAATACAAATAAATAAATATGATGCATGGTCTAATTCCCTAGGGTGCCACACTAAATAATTATAAATGCCTGTGCACACTTTATTCTTATCGAGGCTGGGATTTTTTTTCAACAAAGAGGCGAAAGTAAGTGACCTGAAGGCAGACCTGGAAGTAAGAATATCAAAGCTGCCAGCCAGGATTTTGACAATGGCATCTGAACAAGAAAATTATATTTCAGTTCCCACATCCTACTCTAAAAACATAAGGAAGACAGTAACCTGACCTTTAAGATTACTGTAAGGATACTTAGGATCCAGAATGCAAGCTAGCCATTAGGCTTCTAGGTTGCTTGGAGGATGACATCACTGGTTACATAGCCTTAAACATGGCTTGTTGTTTACCATTGCAGGAGAAAGACAACACTTATGAAAACAGAAGAGCACTTTTCAACTATGAAAGACCATAAAAGCATTTTATTTTACAGCACTGAAAATCCAACTCCAGAAGCTATGGTAGCACTTAACAGACCTACACTAATCACGTCTTAAAAAAACAATCAAAGGTAAATGGAAATGAAAACATCTGCAAAGAAGGATGCCCGAGAATAAGGAAACCATAACTATAGTAACTACAAAAATACTACAGCCAACAAAATACAACTGAAAAATCTTTTCCTAATTCACCAAGAAAATTCTGAGCTGTCTAACGTTTTCAAAAACTTTTATAACATGTACTGTAAGTTTGTTTTGGTCAACATATAAAGTGTGTGATGACTGCTACCCTGAAGTTTTGAAGTCAAACCACATGCCTCAATATTGAGTAGAAGAACTGTCTTTCTGAGTTGTAGAAATGATGATACAATTAAAGTAGAGAAATTCATTTTGAAAAGTACTTAGAAAGGTATTTCTTCTGACACTGTAATGGTATAGCGCAATGGGCAATGGTACAGTGCACATTTGCCTAACAGGGTATGCAAAGTACATTACATCATATTACCAGCAAAAAAGTGAGAATATAGACTAGAGTTAAGAATATTAAAGCCCAAATATAAGAAATCAAAGCAGGTTAGAGAAAACCTCAGAAATAAGCCACAACTAACTCTAGATGTCAGTGTTGTGCCAAATAACCAGCACGTGCACTCACATGGACTTTACAAGTACATTTGCGATACTGATTTTTTAACAAATTGAGGAGGAAATCATCAGATGAGGGGGCTGGGTACAGCAAAGGTATTTGTAGAATTCATTACCACTTCACTAAGAAAACACGATATGGATTATTCTTTGAAGGCAACTTTGATGTGAAAAATCTAAAGCACAAGGGTGTATTTATTATTACACATGAATTACAACCTATTATGTTTATTACATTAAGTGTTTCATTAAATATTTCATTAAAATGTTTCTGTAAAACTAGTAAATGAGACATGTTCTTTTAAAAACCTAGATAGAATTTTTAAATATTTTAAGATCCCTTTGAAATAGTTTTGCATTGATGGCTTAAATCAGTGATACCAAACCTTCTGAGTACTTGTGCCTCAGAAAAATGGAAAGAGAAGAGGAGGAAGCGTGTGACCTCATTTTATTTGTGTATGTGTGTATATGAATGAGTGTGTGTGCACGTGTGTATGTGGTATATGTGTGTTATGTATAGTATATGCTATGTATGTCTGGATGAGTATATCTGTACCTTATAAACAAAAACAAATTAAACAGTGGCATAAACAACAATATAAATAGAAATCCTAATACTGCAGGTGAAATAAACTAGAGAGCAAAACAAAACAAAACAAAACAAAACTTCAATAAGCACTAATTTCATCTAGATGAATAGAAGTAGGTAAAATTGATCATTTACTTTCCATTTCTAGGAGTCATTACGTTTTGGTACTTAATCCCAAGGCTGAAAATACACTGTTCTTTCTGTAGCTAACTAAGAGACAAAAATCTCTAAGATAAACTAGTATTTGATTCAAAATATGCCTTCTCCAAATATAAGCAAGAATTATATTTCAAAGATTGATTTTTAAGGAATCTACTTTCCAAAAGAAAGGGGTTCTATTCCACTAGGTCATTTATTAAGAGCACTTAATACATATAATATTCATTCTCTTATTCATCCATTGAGCCAACAATATTACGTAAATACCACACTATCATACAAAGTCCTCTTTTACACTTATCCTTGTGTCAAACTTGCCCTATCCCAATCCCAGATCTTGTTCACACCTTCATGCTTTTGCATAGGCGGTTCCCCTCTGCCTAGTAAAACCTTCAAACTACAAAGCTCAAGTGTTACCCCCAAGATGAAACCTGCTCTAACTCCCCCAACACTTAACAGATCTCTCCTTGTTTAATCCTATAACATTTTGTTATATTTACTATCACACAATCCCAACATTATCTGTTTACATCTATTTTCTATAATATCCTGTGAATAGATAGAAAGAGCTGAAGCACAATTCTCATTTATCTTCATTATCTTTGTATTTCCACTGACTAGTACTACATAGTTGGCTCTCAAATGTGTTCACATAAACATGCACTTGAACATTGTTTCTATAGAAAAAGATTCTTTTAGCATTTCAACTGAGATGTGTAAGCACATCTCACTCCTTAGCCATCAACCATCCCCCTTTCCACAAAGACCATTCATTGAATCCTTAACAGTATTTATTTTTCTATCTGAGCATCCCAAAGAATATTCATTGGAAAGGATTAAAAGGTATAGCTTTCTGTTTGAATTTGAGTTTCCCATGATAATGAAAGAAAATAATACTGAAACAACTTGTTTTAGTTCAGGTTGCTATAACAAATTACCATAGACTGAGTGGCTTATAAACAGAAACTTTTTTCTCACAGTTTTAGGCTGGAAGTCTGAGATCAGGGTACCAGAATGTTTGGGTTCTGGTCAGAACCCTCTTCTCAGCAGGAGACTGCTAACATGGCAGAAAGCAGGAACAGCAAGTTCTCTTGGAACTCTCATAAGAGTACTAATCCCATTCATGATGGCCCCATCCTCATGACCTCATCTAATCTTAATTACCTCTCAAAGGCCTCATCACTTGGCTCGGGGCCTGTAGCTCGGCGGCTAAGGCACAACCACATACACCAGAGCTGGAGAGTTCAAATCCAGCCCAGGACTGCCAAACAACAATGACAACTACAACCAAAAAATAGCCAGCCGTTGTGGCGGGAGCCTGTAGTCCCAGCTACTTGGGAGCCTGAGGCAAGAGTTGAAGGTTGCTGTGAGTTGTGACGCCACGGCAGTCTACCAAGGGTGACACAGTGAGACTCTGCCTCAAAAGAAACAACAACAACAACAAAAAAAACCCAAAGGCCTCATCACTGAACACCATCACAATGGGGGAAGGAGTGTTCAACATATGAATGGGAGGACATAAACATGCAGTCCATAACACAAACTTAAGAGGGAATAGAGTGTCTACACAGTCTAGACAAGAGCATTAAACTACATGCCAAAAGGTGCTAATGGGATTTTCAAGATAAGTAATTTCTTTTTCACACTATATAAGTCTTGAGAGAATTTTAAATTCTAGCAGATAGTTAAGTCTCTGTGGAGTCAAGTCACATAAACCAATGGAGAATGAATAGACGTTTAACTTTTAAATTAAAGTTAAAACGTAGAATGAAGACTTCAAATTCTGATTAATTGTTGGTAAGAGTTTCAGAGAGATCTAAAAGATAAGGACAATTACTTTTTTTTTTCTTTTGACAGTCTCACTCTGTTGCCCAGGCTAGAGTGCCACACACCAACCATGACACTTGGCTAACTTTTCTTTTCTTTTTTTTTTTTTTTGCAGTTTTTGGCTGGGGCTGGGTTTGAACCCACCACCTCCAGCATATAGGTCCGGCACACTGCTCCTTTGAGCCATAGGCGCCACCCAACACTTGGCTAATACTTTCTACTTTTTTTTTTTTTTTTAAGTAGAGACAGGGCTTCACTCTTGCTTAGGTTGCTCTTGAACTCCTTAGCTCAAGCGATCTTTGCCTTGACCTCCCAAACTGCTAGGATTACAGGCATGAGCCACTGAGTCCAGCCCTGACAATTATTTCAACCTGAAAAACTGTGAACAAGCATAATCAATAAAGCCACAAATAACAAAGTAATAGAATAGGATAGAATGAAATAAATCTAATATTTATTAAATACCAGTAATGAGACAGACATGGTTGAGCACTGTCTTACTTATTACATTATTTAATTCTTACAATAAGCATCACGGTAGGTATTAGCCTCTATTTTTGGGGGGGGGAGGCAGATGAAACACTAAGATTAATGAGAGGTTCAAGGAATCCCTATTTCAAATGTGAGGTCAGGCCCCTAACCCAAGTTCTTTCCACAAAACAGTTCTGCCACAGTCTTGCTTATTTCTGTGCAGACTGATCATAGCTTTAAGACTAAACATATTTAATTTAATCAGACCAATGACCCCTGGAGAAAGTGAGCAAGTTGCCAAAGAGCTACAACCCTGCCAATAGCGCAGGTCTACAAAGTATCACAGGAGAAGTCTACCAAACTTTCAAAGATCAGAACACACAGTATAATGTCCCATACTATTTTTTACAAGTCAGCAGAACATTGATACATAAATACACTATAATGTATCAATGTCAATTATACATATAGTATAATGTATCAATTTATACAAGTCAGCAGAACATTGATAATAAAATGTAACAAACACCACCCTCCATATAAATTATATAAATGAATAAATGAATTAATTGGTACAGACCAAATTCCATTTATCATTAATATTCATGTTCCTTTTTTTTTTTTTCTTTTTGAGACAGAGTTTTATTATGTCGCCCTCGGTAGAGTGCTGGCATCACAACTCATAGCAACCTCAAACTCCCAGGCCCAAGCGATTCTCTTGCTTGTAGCTGGGACTGCAGGAGACTGTCACAACATCTGACTATTTTCTTTTCTTTCTTTTTTTTTTTTTTTTTGAAGTTTTTTGGCCAGGGGCCCAGTTTGAACCCGCCACCTCCAGTATATGGGACTGGCGTCCTACTCCTTGAGCCACAGGCACCATCCTACCTATTTCTCTCTCTCTCTTTTTTTTTTTTTTTTTTTTTTTACAGTTTTTTTTGGCCAGGGCTGGGTTTGAACCCGCCACCTCTGGCATATGGGGCTGGTACCCTATTCCTCTGAGCCACAGGCGCCACCCCACCTGGCTATTTTCTCCTGTAGTTGTCATTGTTTTAACTGGCCTCGGCTGGATTAGAATCCACCAGCCTCGGTGCATGTGGCCAGCACCGTAACCACTGTGCTACAGGCACCAAGCCTCATGCTTCTATTTTTTATTTTGAATTTTTGTAAATAGAATCTAGTGATATCCATTAAAAAAAGAAAAAAATTATTGGCCAGGCCCAATCCTACAACTTTGGAAGGCAAGAGGATCACTTCACCCCAGGAATAGCATAGCAAACCCTATCTCTATGAAAAATTTTAAAAATGAGCCAGGTAGGGTGGTGCACAACTGTAGTTACAGCTATTCAGGAGGTTGCTTGAGCCCAGGAATTCAAAGTTGCAATGAGCTAATGATTACACTGTACTCCAGCATGGGTAACACAGTAAGACCCTCTGTCTTAGGAGGAAAAAAAAAAAAAAGCTATCAGGTTTAAGGCCAGAAATGCAAGGGTAGACAAATATATTAGAAAAGAGCTATTAATTTAATAAGTCAAGGAAGGAAAACCATGACCATCTCCATAGATACTGAAAACTCAAGTGACAAAATTCAGTATTGATTCCTGATCTTTAAAGTTCTTAATAAAACAGGATATAAAAGACATTACTATCACAAGCCAAACAACAGCAATCTCAAGTCAAAAGCTGATCATAATATTTAAAGTAGAAATATTGTCATTGAAGTTGGAAATAAGGCAAAAGTGTCTGTCAACTGCAGTATCATCTATAAGTACATAAACTTGGTCTCCTCAAGTAAAGGTGTTACACCCACCTTGAGGTGTAACAACCAGGTCTGAAAAGAAGGACATTTTTAGTGTTTGCCAATTTCCATGGTATAAATACTCACACCATGGTCAGTTTTAATATTAGCCACATTTAACGACCAGTTCGCTTAATTCCTAGCAACATAAAAGTCAGATCTCATAAGTCAGTCCCAATCAGCTCCAGCATACTACTGCTTACACTCAGACAATGAACTATATAGATAGTGCATACTGCTAAGAAATACTTTCTTAGAAATTTTTAAGTGGGAAAAGGCAATGAAAGTATTTATTGTGGGTTTCTATTTGTACAATTTTTTAATGTACATATACTTCTATTTGTATAGTTATCTTTTTTTTTTTTTTTTTTTTGTTGAGACAAAGCCGTAAGCTGTCACCTTGGACAGAGTGCCATGGCATCACAGCTCACAGCAACCTCCAATTCCTGGGCTCAAGCGAGTCTCCTGCCTCCGCCTCCCAAGTAGCTGGGATAGGTGTCCACCACAATGCCCGGCCACTTTTTGGTTGCAGCCATCATTGTTGTTTGGTGGGCCCAGGCTGGATTCGAACCTGCCAGCTCAGGTGTACGTGGCTGGTGCCTTAGCCCATTGAGCCACAGGCGCTGAGTCAGTATAGCTATCTTTTAAAGAATATTTAAGATACATGAACAATATTGTGAACTGGAGTAGATAAGAAACTCTTCATTGTACACCCTCTTCACCTGTGTAAGCTATTTTTACCCAGAATTGCCTTTTTTTTTTTTTTTTTAATTTTGCTTTCAACTGGCTTTCACTCCTTTTAGTTTGAAGTTTTTGTTTTTGTTTTTTTAATTTTCTTTTTTTTCCTTTTCTTCCTTTAGTGATTCTCTTGCCTCAGCCTCCTAACTAGCTGGAACTACAGGTGCCCGCCACAACGCCTGGCCTTTTTTGGTACAGACGGGGTCTCACTCTGGCTCACTGTCTCAGGCTGATCTCAAACCTCTGAGCTCAGGGGCAAATCCACCCACCTCAGCTGCCCAAAGCACTAGGAATATAGGCGTGAGCCACCACAGCAAGTTTGAATTATCTTTTAATGACAGTTACAATTTTTGAAAAATTAAACACCATTAAAATTTGAATTTTACAATACGGTTTTCCTTTTCTTGGTCATACATTTTTCCTTTTTGAGAGGGTCACCTAAAACAATTCTCAATACCTAGACTGATAAGAGCTTTAGGACTAAACATGTCTACTATAATTAGACCAATGACCCCAGGAAAAAGTGAGAAAGTTGCCAAGGGTTGTATAAATAATTTTTTAATGTACCTACATACTTATATTTGCATAGACTTGCTCACTAGATTCTCACTAGATTTAACAACCCCTAACCAAAAGTGGGGTCAGAAAACCAAAGAAACTGTATTGATGTATTAGAAAGATGTACTTTTGCATTGTTTTTCCCCAAATTAACCTAAGTTACAAAATTGCAGTGTTTCGATTTCAAGACATTTACCCAAAACAATTACACAAGTAATCATTTCACCTACAACAGCTTTTGTTAAGAAATAAATTAAACCAAGTATGCAAAGCATACTCAGCTATCCTTTTAAAAAGTCCAATATTCATGAATTCCCACAGCAAAAATATTTTCCACCTCCCAGTCTTCACAGTTTTAGATGGCAATCATCAGGATCTAATTAGAGACTTAGAAAAAGGAAGCAATAATAAAGTTCCGTGGAGCAGTCTGCAAAAGTTATAGGTCACTAAAGGTCACCCATAGCAACAAGGCTTCTTGTCTCAAGTTTGCAATGTGTCATATGCCAGAATCCTTAGACTCAATAGGCAGCTCCGTGCATCCACAATCAAGGAGCTTGTTTCCAATCCTTGGTGGAAACTGCCCTCTTGTCTAGTCTGACTTCCTTTCAATTTTTAGTGTCAGAAACACAAGGAAATAAAAGCCATGTTTAGACTGATGTTTCTTCCCCCTGCTCTTCCACCTCCTGCTATGCCAGGAAGTAGCATTAAAGTTCTATCATGTGGCTGCCCTACAGGATACAGGAAGCCAGGACCTTTCAACCCGATGACTAGTAAGTGCAATGCAGAAAGATGAAACTGAGGCTTAATTACCCAGGGAATAAGGTCAGGTTGCTGAATTACCTATGACATTTACTCAGATTTTTTCAAAACTGTGCAACATGTACATGATTTATAGACAGATACTTAAAGCAGATTTCTTCTTTACCATGACAAACCATTCAACAGTAAGAATGCAAAAATGGCCATTTAAGATGGGAGTGGAGATGTCGGTTCTATCTGTTCTCTTCCACTCCCTTCCCTGTCTCAAGAATTCCCCATTTTCCCCACCATCAACACAAATCTGTAACCATTTGGTAAATGTTAAAACAATCATTGAATCTGAAGGAACTAGGGCCTGGAGGCAAAGGAGCAAAGGGGCAGATAAGGACAAGAAGTAACTAAGGAGAAAGCAGTGGTAATACATATCTACACAGAACTCTGTGGTTATAAGAAATATGAGCATTATTCCTTAAGACAGATTTTCATGGTATTTGATAACTTTAACACTTGTAAAATAGTAATAGATTTCTTTAAAATGTCTGTGAGCTTTTAAGTTTTTGAAGCCAAGGTCAAACTAGGTAACAGAGTACAAAAACTAAAGACTTTTTTTTTTTTTTTTGAGACAGAGTCTCAAGCTGTCACCCTGGATAGAGTGCCATGACATCATAGCTCACAGCAATCTCCAATTCCTGGGCTCAAGCGAGTCTCCTGCCTCCGCCTCCCAAGTAGCTGGGACTACAGGCGCCCACCACAACGCCCAGCCATTTTTTTTTTTTTTTTGGTTGCAGCTGTCATTGTTGTTTGGAGGGTCCAGGCTGGATTCGAACCCGCCAACTCAGGTGTACGTGGCTGGCGCCTTAGCCCGTTGAGCCACAGGCACCGAGCCAAAACTAAAGATTTTTAAGTAATGACATGCATTATTTACATAATAAATAGTTTTTATACATTAACTTACAAGAATGCAAGAAACGTAAAATCATAACTTGGAAGATGATGTAAAATATAAACCACATAAACTAAAACTATGAATTATGTGACACTGCCACCCTAATTGCCAGCAGTCACAGTAAATATGAAATGATGTAAAATCAACCCATTTCTTCAAATATATTCTTCATTCAATATCACTGAAGAACAAAACTATGCCATCAAAAAATCAAATGTTACACAAACAAATTGATACATGCTGCAACACAAATGGTCTTCAAAAGAGAAACAGTGTTCATTCTTTTCACAGTCTGGGACAAAAGATGAAAAATATAAAACTAAACAGCTGTGACATTTAGCAACTGTATGAGTAGATTTAATGGCATCGGTTATTGTTTAATTCAATTTATAAACTAACATAAATTTTCAAGCTCCACTTAAAAGCAGAGATAAAGACACACTTTAGGCTTTCAATCTTTAGGACTGAAACTCAGTTGAGTATTAATTATTACCATTGCAAACGGAGTGTTAGGGATCTATAAAGTCCACCTTCAGATGAACATTAATCAAGTGGTATTTTACATGGATTAACTATATTATTTGACATTCCAGGCTATTCTAAGAAACACTAGATAATGTTTAACTGTGCACAGCATAAAATTATACAAACCAATAAACACCTATCCCTGGTAAGAGATGGCCTTCCCACACTTACCGTTTTCTACATAGGGATGGAAGGGTAGGACCAAGGCAAGGATGACCCTGCCTCTAGTTGGCTCCAAAACACTTCTGATATCTTTTAACAAAGTCAAGGGCTGATCACAGCGGTCCAGCAGATTCAAGCAGCTGATGACATCATATTGGAACCCTGTATTCTGCCATTCATTTATACCGAGTACTCTGGAAAAATCAGAAATAACTGGATTAACGTAATTCCCTTTTAAGACATTTTCTAAAATAATCAAGATGAGCTATAATTTAATAAAAAAAAAAATCAAGATGCCAGTAAAGCTCTAACTTTGTCTTCTAAATCAAAGTAAATTCAAAATTTTCTCTTATCATTTGCATTTGCAATAATAAATTGCCAGACAAGAGAAAAATAGCAATAAAGTTTCTTTTAATTTAGCATTTAACCTATTTCCAAATCTCAAAACATATACAATTTCCTTTACAAGAACATTAATAAGTATAATGGCACAAAGTGATAAAAATCATTATAAAACTAAAACAGTGAAATCTTAAACATAGTAAATGAAAAATAGAGTCCTGCTTTTTAACAGTCATTGGAATTTAATTATAAAATACATTATATATTCATGTTCTCTATTCCAAAGGTCCCTCTTATTGTTAATGGCTAGGGATAATATAATTTCCATTTCTAACCTATGGCCCTTTGAGCACATCTCTGTTCCCAAGGGTTAGAACCATACTCTATAATTTTCATATCTGAATAACTATACAGAAAAAAATAAAACATAAGGCATAAAACTAAGTAAAAATCATGGTTAAAATACTATTCTCAACCCTCACTCTTTCTCTTTCACATACACACACACAAACATGTTTAGTCCTCTATAATATTTTTATATTCAGAAAGGGACAGTATTTATATCAAGAGTCTGTTAGCCATCTCATGAAGGCAATTCTACAAATCACTTACTCCTTCCTGGTTATACCAACGAGAACACTGTAGGTGAGACAAGTTATGCCAGGCACGGTGAAAAAGGAAATACAAAAGAGGATCTTTGGTAAATAAATCTTTATTAATGCTGAACAGACATAGTAGAGCTATCTTAGAAAATTCTGAAAGTGGCTCGGCGCCCATAGTACAGAAGCTATTGCACCAGCCACAAACACAGAGGCAGGCGGGTTCAAACCCAGCCCTGGCCAGCTAAGCAACAATGACAACTGCAACAAAAAATAGTCAGGCATTGTGGCAGGTGCCTGTAGTCCCAGCTACTTGGGAGGCTGAGGCAAGAGAATCACTTAAGCCCAGGAGTTTGAGGTTGCTGTGAGCTGTGACACCATGACACTCTACCAAGGGAGACATAGTTAGACTTAGTCTCAAAAAAAAAAAAAAAGAAAAAATTCTAAAAGTATGAGAGTTGTTTTGAAAACTCATTAGCATAATGATATTTTATCACATTTCTGAGTAGAATAAAAAGAACACAAACCATTCAACTGTACCTTTTTTTTTTTTTTTTTTTTTGAGACAGAGCCTCAAGCTCTTGCCCTGGGTAGAGTGCTGTAGCATCACAGCTCATAGCAACCACCAACTCCTGGGCTCAAGCGATTCTCCTGTCTCTGTCTCCAAAGTAGCTGGGACTACAGGTGCCTGCCACAACGCCCGGCTATTTTTTGGTTGCAGCCATCATTGCTGTTTGGCGGGCCCAGGCTGGATTCGAACCCGCCAGCTCAGATGTATGTGGCTGGCACCTTAGTTGCTTGAGCCACAAGCACAGAGCCTTTAATGTACATTTTTATAAAACAAAAGCCTCCTTCAAACGACAGTCTAAAAAATTGAAGGGACTGGTCAGATTCCTCTATCTTATAGGTGTTTTATTGCACTAAATATCATTTAAAATAAGTAGGGGGGCTTGGCGCCTGTGGCTCAACAAGCTAAGGCGCCAGCCACATACACCTGAGCTGGCGCGTTCGAATCTAGTCCCGGCCCGCCAAACAACAATGATGGTTGCAACCAAAAAATGGCCAGGCGTTGTGGCAGGCGCCTGTAGTCCTAGCTACTTGGGAGGCAGAGTAGGAGACTCGCTTGACCCCAGGAATTGGAGGTTGCTGTGAGCTGTGATGCCACAGCACTCTATCAGGCTGACAGCTTGAGGCTCTATCTCAAAAAAATAATAATAAATAAAAATAAATACAATAAGTAGGGGATTAGGGCTTCAAAAATCACTTGCTAAATAGAAGTCAACTGTAATGATAATTTTAAAAACTGAATTTAGTTCCTTCAAAGAAGTGTTTCAAAACACTGAGAAGGGGCTCGGCGCCTGTGGCTCAGTGGGCTAAGGCGCCAGCCACGTACACCTAAGCTGGTAGGTTCGAATCCAGCCCAGACCTGCCAAACGACAATGATGGCTGCAACCAAAAAAAATGGCCAGGCATTGTGGCGGGCGCCTGTAGTCCCAGCTACTTGGGAGGCAGAGGCCAGAGACTCGCTTGAGCCCAGGAATTGGCGATTGTTGTGAGCTGTGATGTCACGGCACTCTATCCAAGGTGACAGCTTGAGGCTCTGTCTCAAAAAAAAACACTGAGAAGGTTCTACTTTCAGAAAAAAACTTTGATCAATTCCCATTTTAAAGAGTGAAATGAAGAATTAAAAAGAAAGAACTATTTGTTTATTAATGCCTTAGCTAAGCAGCCAACTTAAAATCATAAAGTGGGCTCCGTGGTTAGGGCATTGGCTATATACACCAGGACTGGCAGTTTGAACTTAGCCCAGGCCTGCTAAACAACAATGACAACTATAACCAACAAATAACCCTAAAAGCAGGGTATGTGTTCAGGGGGCTATTATTTTCAAAAAAATTAATTAAGTAATAGTTTTCCTTCCAGCTTTCCTTGCCTTACCATTCTAGAGAATGATAAGGCAATCAGTATTTTGATCAGTCCTAAATATAAAAACACCAATAAAAGTTGTTATTTTGCTTTAAAAATCAAAGCCATATCCTTAAATTTTAGAGTTTTCTCATTAGGATTTTCTGGCATGAATAATGACACCTTGGGAATACAGAGGAAATATCTGACCATTTTCTGTTTATTGACCTATTTCAAAAATACCATCCAGAACTAAAACGCCTATTTGTTTTGGTTTTTGCTTTTTCTTTCAGACAGGGCCTCACCCTGTGATCTAGGCTAGACTGAGTACAGTGCACACTCATAGCTCACTGCAACCTCCAACTCCTGGGTTCAAGTGACCCTCCTGCCTCAGCTTCCAGAGAAGCTGAGCTTACCAATGCATCCCACCATACATGGATAATTTTCCTATTTGTTGTAGAAACAGGATCAAACTATGTTGCTCAGCCTGGTCTTGAACTCCTGGCCTCAAGTGATCCTCCTACCTTAGCCTACCAAATTGCTGGAATTATAAGGTGTGAGCCACCCCACCCAGCCCAAATACCTGTTTTTCATAGGCCCAGATATTGAAGAGAACAAAAAATATAATAGCTATCTCTCACGAATAAGCAAAATAATGTGGAATTAAGCTGTAAGTCTGCCTTGCCATTGTGGGTTGAGAGAACTCTATCCTTAGATAAGAGTCACTTCCTCATTCAAACCTCAAATTGCACCAATGATCACAAAATTGGTCACTTTTCTGAATATGTTTTTACTTCATACCAGTAATACTATGGAAGAAGTGCCAACCAGTAAGAAATGTCCATCTAGGCCAAACTGTATTGTGGCATACTGACTATATATTAGGGGAAAAATTAAAGTATTTTTTATGTGGTGGATACATTTACTAGGTTATATCCGTATAAACTCTACATCAGGAGTCCTCAAACTTTTTAAACAGGGGACCAAGTCACTGTCCCTCAGACAATTGGAGGGCCAGACTATAGTTTAAAAAAAAAAAAAGAAGAAGATGGTGGCCGAGTAACAGCTTCCTTGCAACTGGGCTCGGTGAGACTGGGGAGAGAAGACTTCAGGTATCTCTGGCTGACGAGATCTGCCCAGAAACATCCCTTTGGGGACACAGGGAGACAGCGTGAGACTTCTGGACCCCCTGAGGAAGGCAAAAGCAGTGGAGCTCTGGCAAGTGGTTGCATCTGTTCGTTCGGTCTAATCCTGCTGGCAGCTGTGACTGCAGGATTATTGGAATCTGGAAACTGGAAATTGGAATCTGCAGGAAATTGGAATCTGCAAGAGATTGGAAACTGGAAAGGCCTTACCTGTGAGCTGTTTGGGTTTCTTTTGGACTTGGCACTCGGTTGAACTGCCTTGACAGAACTGGGGCAAGAGTGCAGAGGTATTTGAGTGTTGTCTGGGGCTCCAGACTGAGCCACC